>BGPR01016972.1:0-30059 GCA_013235015.1 Araneus ventricosus
TCTGCATTGTACTTTGGTTCAATTACGTATTGCTCTCAATTCGACAAGATCAGAAAAAATACTTGGCATAGTATGATCCAGGTTTAGCGATGATCCATTGACTCAATGAAAACCTTTATTAAAATCATATCGATAAAGCTTCTGCTTGCTTAAAGAGATTACTGCTCTAAATAAATAAATAAATTAATTAATTAATAAGTACCGTGATAAAAAAAACTCTCCACTTTCCTTCTTCCATCTTAAATTACGTAAATTAAATGCACGTGGGCCAAATTGTTTCTGACTACTTTATTTAATCAGTTTTTTAAGCTATTGGAGATTTATTGGCGAGAATTGGCCTTAAAATCATGCGTTTTAGAAGTTTGGGAAGATTCTGTGTGACCATGTAAATACACTCGTGGACTTGGAGTTCTTTAAATATTATATTTCTGTTTTTTTATCTTTCAAGCTGGAATGCAAGCATTTTGTTTTCTTATTATTTTTGCGTTTTAAAATGGATCTAGTTATTTCATAGCATTGATTTTCACTTGTGACCACATAGCGTTTTAATTGTTGGTCTATTTTCATAAAATCTGAAAGTGATAATCGATGTTTTCTAGAAAGTATTTCTAGATTTTTAGAGTTATCAGAAGGGGACATTCTAAGTTTCTTATAACACAACATTAAAAGAGAAGCAAAATTTAAAGAATGGGTAAATAAGCCATTTCAGTTGCTTTTGCCACATAATTCTCAGTTGAATGTGAGTTTAAGGGCAGATATAAAGTAGGGGCACCGAGTGACGAAAATAGGAGTTCCCAGGTAGCACAACATATTTGCACGATATTGTATAATATTGTTCGATATATATAATGTATTATATGATATCGTACAATATAATACAACCTTGCGAATATTATTCAATGTCGTACAATATTGTACAATATCACTGTACTACTGGGGTTATCATAGATGTGTTGAGCGAACTGCAAGAACGAAGGACCATCAATACCAAAACGCGTATTTGCCTAAAGGTAAATAAATGCATCTTGCTTTCAGCGGGAAATACTTATACTGTGCTTCTTAGAATTTTTCTCTGTTTTTACACGTTACAAGTACAGTTTTCAAAAAGAGCATAATTCATCTTGTTTGGGTATTTTAATAAAATAACAATTTTCCCGGTACTACATGGAAAATTCTCTTTAGGCACATTTTAAAAACATTAATCTTAAAGGATAAAATATTGTTGTGTATTTACCTGTCAGCGTTATGATTAATATAGTCCTCTCACAATGAGGATAGCCAACACCAGGATGGTGATCTGGAATAACAAAATATGTTATTTTAAATTTAATTATAATAAAAACAGGTTAAATTTACATAATTTCTCAATTCTTTGATTTTACATGTAAAAGGACATATTAGCAAGGATAATAATTAAAGTCAATGTTTCCTTTGTATTTTAGAGGTAGAAATAAAAAAAAACGCCAATTTCCAACATAGTTGTTTTAATGAATTTTATTAATTCATTAAAAAAAATTAATTAATAACCCAGCTAAAAAAAATCTGCAGAAAATTTCTTTTTTTTGAAGATTTCTTAAGAATTTCTGCAGATTTTGAAGACAAGAAAAAATCTGCATTTTTCTTCAAATTAATCTGCAGAAATCTGCAGAAAATTTTTCTTCTTATATTTTCTCTAAATATTCTGCCGTTTTTTGAAGACAAAAAAAATCTACATTTTTCTTCAAATTAATCTGCAGAAGAATCTACAGAAAATTTTCTTCTTATATTTTTCTCTAAATATTCCTGCAGATTTTTTGAAATAAAAAAAAAATCTATTTTCTTCAAATTAATTTGCAGAAAATCGCAGAAAAATTTTCTTATTTCATTTTTTCTCGTATTCTGCAGATTTTTTGAGGACTAGAAAAATCTGCATTTTTCTTCAATTTAATCTACCATAAAATCTGCAAAAAAATTTCTTATTATATTTTCTCTAAATATTCTACAGATTTTATAAGACCAACAAAATATCTGCATTTTTCCCCTCAATTTAAAATCTGCATAAAATCTGCAAAAAAATTTCTTATTATATTTTTTCTCTAAATATTCTTACTTGGATTTTATAAGACAACAAAAAATCTACATTTTCTTCAATTAAATCTGCATAAAAATTTATTTATATTTTTTTTCTTTAAATATCCTGTAGATTTTGTAAGACTTTTGCATTTTGTCTTTAATTCAATTTGCAGTTATTTAGCATATTTTCACAAATCATTAAACTCGACCAATATCTGTTGATTTTGAAGATTTAACTGCATTTTCATAATATCTGCATTTCTCCTAAATACATATTTTACACCATATTCTCTAATATTGCAGCTCTATTTTCCAATGGATATAAGAGCAAAAATTAGAATGCAATTATCATTATTTTTAATTCTACAGCAGACAGGAGTTTCAAAAAAATTCCCAATGGAAAAATGTCTTAGGACTAAATTTTTAAATATGCCACTGAAAGAAAAATGAATTCTAAATTAATCTTTAAATAAATATTTGAGGTTTTTTTTACAAGAACTTTAAACTTTTACCCCATAATTGAATTAATTTCAATTAGTTTTCCAACTGTCTTTCTGACAAGCTATTTTCCTCGAGAAAGAAAGGAAAAGTGGCCCTTTTCGATGGGAGAAGGCTTCCCAAGTATAGAAGGTGAAAATGAATTTATTGAAACTGAGAATCTAAATTATTCAGAACAAAATATTACTAATCATCTATTTACACATCTCTACGACTTTTGAAACAAATATTCTGACCTTATTTGATTTTACACCACTAAGATGGCGCCACAGGCCATAGTGACATTATAACTTAAATGGTTTGTTTATTCTCACTTGGCGTATGCCGACATTGTGCTTGTGGCTGAGCACCTGCCTGTAGCGCGCCCTGCTTAGGATCGCGGGTTCAGATCCCAGACGGAAGCGAGTTCGTCACATTTCCAAATCGTTTAGTAAGTTTATTCATAGAATTAAATTAATAATGGTGAAATTAATAATTAAACCTTGACTGTGGAAAAATCACAGGTATTTGGAACATATTTTTTTCTGCAGAAAATCTGAAGGTGTGCTTAACATAGTTTCTTCAGTATTTCACCATTTTTTTCTGCAGAAAATCAAGAAAACATGTTCCATATACCTTCAGATTTTCTGCAGATTTTTTTGGCGGGAAGGAATTGAAATGTACCCAAGAACCGGAAGGAATAAGGTATATATATCCATTAGATATCAAACTAAAGCATGCAAATATTTTCCGATAGAAGCAACAGATTATTTATTTCATTTGCATAATTAAAAATAAATTTAGAAATCAACCAATAACCGAAATATTCTTAACTTATAATATACTATTATAGAAGAACATATAATTGTCTTCAGTTTGCAAGAATAAAATCATCAGTTTATGAAGTAATATATGCAAAAGACATCTGTTTATCCTTCATTAACTGGAAAAATGGATTCACTTGTGCAATCGGAAGCTAACTCACAAATGCACTTTGCGATACATGTACATGAAATTTTTTACAGAAAAATTCTAGTTGCATTTTTACGCAAAATTAAGTTTCAATTAATGAGTATATCTTTTGCAACGCATAAGAGCTGTCTTCATTTTTTTTTAAAACGTTGCATTACAAACTTACGCCCATTTAGATACAGATGTAATGATGAAGCCGAAATCCATGCAATGCCAACTGGTTAGTAATTGCAACACGTAATTTAAGTAAAAGTACAAATAAAGTTAACAAAACAGCATGATGCATTTGCATCTTTACAATTTTAGTTTTAAACTGATTTATTCATTTTCAATCAAATATCCCTATTGAAATTAGAAGATAAAATGGCAAAGCCTTTTAATTTGGAACTAAAAGGAAAGATTACGTGGATGATACACAGGCCGATCCTCTAATTTTAGAAAGCTCACATCCTTCTGCAATCAGGAATTTGCTCAGCACTAGATTCCGCGTATTCTGAATTTCAATAAAATCCGAATTTGAACTCAGAACCAGATATTACCACTATCGTGGCAGTCCCTGATACTTAGCCATCAAGACATTTCAATTGTCAGGACGTTTAGATGATCAGTCAGGCATTTAGCCGATTTATATATATTTCGCTAGTTACATGTAATTCTATCTATATTAATGCACACATTGATGGATGCTTGAAATACAGCTTCACCTATAATAGTGTCCCCCTACGGTGCCTTATGTTATATTTCTGTATAAATAAAATTCATCAGGCGCTAAAACATCCCAGCAGATGTTGGGTTAAAATGTTCATAATTATAAAATTATAAACACCTAGCTATAATTAATGGTTAATTAGGGAATATATATGCAAATGTAATTAATTATAATTATCTGCACGGTATATCATCACATGCAAATTATGAAAATTTTCCGATTCCGATTTGATGACATAATTCAGCAAAGTTAGAGTGCCTGAAGTTTACAAATATTCAGTAGGCAAATTTGAAAACTTATAAAAATATGTAATTAAAATATTAAATTAATACTCATAGTAAAAAGTTCCGATGATTAAATTAAAATTAATTTTACATTGAAAGTTAAATGGCTCCAATGTAAACATGTTTAGCAGATTTTATACTTTTATATGCTAACACGTCGACTAACTAATATGTTTAGTTGTCACAGACCCTTCATGATTTCTCGATTTTGACGGAAGATAGGTATGAAAAAAGAGAATAACGTTCTTCAGATGTTTACGACTGATTTCTGGTTTATAAATTGTAAAACCATATACTGATCGTTTCAAAATCCCAAGACTAGAACTTTTGGATGATTTTACTTCGGAAAGGGGTGACAGGCGATGAATATGATGAGCTCATTTCCGGAGTCTTCGTTGGGTCACACTAAGTAAAATGTAAACATCTCCTCCTTCATTTTTCACTTCACCCCTATTTTGGTGAAATCAGCTCCACCTGGCGCATGCCCAAAAGCGAGGAGGGCTTCGGAATCCGAGAACCGTTAATATCTTTAACAGAGAAAATACAAATGCCTCTACGAATTTTAAAGTGCTTAGCGCATTTGTTATCATTTGGAAAAAAATATAAATATATTTACAAAATTTTAAACCATTTTCGAGATTAACTCAAATGCTCAAATAAAATAAAAGAAATGTTTAAGAAAATTTCCGATGAATGCATTCAATACCTTTAATTGCTCAGCACTGAAATTCTAATAGATTCTATTGAAAAATCCAGCTAATATCATCGCGAAATTCATTAAATATAATTAATTGTGTGTAAATGTTTTATCCAAAATAATCAGTTATAGAACACTGATTTAATGCATATAATATATAATATATGCATATAATGCATATGCCTATTCCGTTAAACATAACTTACGAGTGTTTTTCAGTTTTATTAATACTTCAAGAATATTTACCTTTAATAATGAGTTCAAGTCACTGCAAATTTCCTACGCATCAGACATTCTTAATTTGGAGACAGTTTACGTTTTAATGCAATTTATATAAAGAGACATAACACTGTCTAGACGCAAGAGATTTGCTGAAATCAGTCTGCGAGGTCCAAGAATGATGTAGGGAAAAAAAAATCAGCTAATTCCATGACATCAGCAATCAGACTTTTTGAAATAGCGTAACAAACAGATAAGAGTTCGAACATTAATCGTGTCAATGCCTTTCTTTTCTAAAAGTTATTTATCGACGCCATAATCTTTAGAAGCTTGGGCAAAAATTGTTTCAAGATTCAAACTTTTCAGTTAGTTACCGAAGGTAAAAATGAAAATTTTAAATATATATCATGTACAGCAAATGACATATTTCCTCGCAATTTTGCTGAATCAAAAATAAATGAACTTGTTATGCACGATACATATCATATTTTTAACTTCCACTCATTTTCCATGACAAAATTTAAAATACTTCATTTAATTATAAGCAATTGTTTCGATAACATGAGCAGGTTTTCTGAGTCAAATAGACGCCATCTTTTACCACGATTATGAGTCTAAACTCTTCTTTAATGTACCAATATTCTCTCTAATTGAAGTGAAATAGTATTTGATATAATATTTAAGAATGTATATTAGAAGAAGCTGATTTTTATACATGGGCTAAATTATTTTTAAGCCAAACTGAATACCTGAAAACTTATTTTTGATCCATTCATATCTAACGACTTTAAACCTTCCTGTGAAAGATAATTTCATTCTATACTATAAATTGGACTTATAAATCAAAAATGAATATTTTTTCATTTAAAAATTCATAAATTTTCCACTTAGTTGTCAAATAATATAATGTTTCAATTTTTATTCTTCTCTTTGTTCACTTCTGGCTGTTGTAGGAGAAGCACGGCGGAGATGTGCATGGGCTTAAAAACCTAGTTTTAAATGTAAATTGTACCACTGATATTTTTGTAGAAGAGAAAATAACAAGTTGATTGAAATACTGGATTTCTTCTTCACAAAAGTATTCATCTATATATCATCATAAGTATATATCATAAGAAGATTCTAGTTTTTATGCATAAAATAAATAATTTTTCCTGCAAATTATCAAAATTAAAGAATATAGTCACATATATTGCTTTTTATAATCTAAACTTATAAAAGGAAATGTTTGTGTGTGTGCGATGTCCAGATGATCCTATCTCACAACCTTGAAATTTGGCACACAGGTAGTCTTAATGGTGACTCAATGCACCTCGAAGCCGGAATTTTAAAATTTAATCTAGAAAATTTTTTATTTAATGTTTTGTGTTGTTTTGGATAATTTTTCGCACTAATTTCTCAATAGTATGGTTTTAGATAACTTTACGAAAAAAATAGATACACCATCGGAAAGAGCAAACGATTTTCGTTCTAATGAAATTTGTTTTGAATTTCGAACATAATTTACTGAATTTTGAAAAAATTTTGAAAAATAGTCACTTTTATGTTAATTTTTAATTCGTTTTTTTTTAAACTTCTAGCATCCGCCTTTCTAATAACGCTATTATTTTCAATTTTTTGCATCTAATATCTGGAATGCTTCTGTCGGAATTAAAACAAGAACCGTTAAAATAGACTTAACCGTTTTTTTTTAATTAATTTCTCCCTGCTCAGTTCAAACAGTTTTTTTTGCTAGCGAGATTTGACAGCGAGACATTCTCCGGAGATTCCTCGACTGCATTGTTGCAATTTCATTGGCTGGTTACGTGACCTTCCTCGCGGCAGGTGGCGTCATAACTTTTGCGTTCTGCGAGGAGATGATTTATTTACTCGATGACTTCGATTATTATTTTTAAGCGTGTCTTAACTTATTTCTTTACCTTTCATAGTTTGCTTGCGGTGTAATAAATATTACATTGTAATTTTTTAACATTGTTTTGGATTAACGGTACTCGATCGAGAGGAAAAAGAAACGGAGAAACTCAATAATATAAATATTTCTGTTTTGATTTCGTTTTTAAAACTTTCATTTATGTAATTGTATGTGGCCTTTTTTCATTTTGTTGAAGTCCTGATTCCATGGGCAACGCCGTGCGCTTACTGCTAGTTACAATATATTTTCTGAGAGAAAGTTAAACACTTTCAATAAACGTGGGAGTATTTATTTCCGTAATGTTTTCGTGTTTAAATTCATCTACCTATAAATAAAAGATAATAAATACAAATTAAAAACAACGTGATGGATCCAATTTATTTGTTAAGCTACCCACATATTTAGGCTTAGCAATGTCAGAAAATTATAAGCAGTACTGCAAAATTTAATAAGCATTATCACAAAAATGTTCTGCTCGTATTGAAATACTGATATTGTAATAAAAATATCTTTTCTTTCTCCTTGACTTTTAAATATAGATATAAAATAAAATAACTAGGATTGTGCAGTTTATTCTGATCATAAAAATTTATATTACTTAGTGACTGGTTACAGATAGAATTTTCCATATGATAATGATAGTTTATATGGATCTTATTCCAGCTTATAGATAGTAGTGAAATATGTGCAGCAGTGGGAAGTCCATTAACTTCATATAGTGAAAAATAATGCATTATTTAAAACAATAATCCTTTGATTTAAGAAAATAATTGTGGAGAAAGAATTTCCATAAAATCTAAAGTTCTTTAAATTTTGAAGTGTCTTGTGAGCATTATCTCATCTTACATCTTATGAACATATTTAAAATAAGATACTACACTTGATGTACTAGAAGTTGTACAGTACAGTGCAAATGTAAAATGTTTGCCATATTAGTAAAAAATAAAACAAAGCATTTAAAAAATACTCCTTACAACTGCATATTTAAATGTGTGCAAAAAGTTCACGAATATTAGTCAAATTATGTTCGTAAAAATCGAGGATTTACCGTATTGTAACCATGTCAAGAAATATAATGCTTTTGGTAAAAAAAATTATAAAAATAGAACATTGTTATGACTAACAAGGTATGCTATTAATTATACAATTTTTATTTTATAAATTCGGTTTATATCCTATATACATTTTTTATTATGATGCGATTAAAATTTTAAGAAATTAAGATTTCTTGTATCAAAATTCTAACAAATTACCCAAATAAACGCATGTTTTTCAAAATTCTTTATTAAATATTCAGTTGTTCCTAAATGTAGAGAATATTTTTGCAAACTTGGCAAAAGTTTGTCAGTTTCTTCTAATTTAACAGAGGTTACATTAACAGAGAATATAACTTTTGTTAAGAGAATATAACTTGCAAGAACAGAATTATTAATAGATAAATTTTTTGAGCATTGATTTGCATTTGATTTTTAATGAGTTGAAACATTTTAACGTCGTTTGACATACTTCAGAAAAAAAAATGTTAAACAGGAATATTAGATAGCATGCATACCAAATTCATCATTCTGATTATTCATTGTCACTCTCCAAACAATATCATCACATGAGACCTTGAGTTTAAGATTTCAAAGCACTGTAATACTCATTTCCATCTTAGAATGCAATGAAAGCAAAGAACTGCAATTTCATTCTATTCTGTTGGCAAATGTTGCACTTAAGTTGATTTATAAAAATTAATCCAAACTAGCAATTTCTCCTAGGATTTACTTATTGTCAGCATCAAAACTTCAATAACGCTTATACCACGCGGAATAGGCAGTTTTCATGTAAAAATGAAAAGCACCGCCATTTGTTCCATAAATGCTCTTTTATATTTCCTCATTCCTTCGCCCCACCCCATTCATCAAAAGAACACCTCAGCTGCACCCCAGACGAATCTTCTTCGTGGAAAATCGTCTGCTTTGAAACAATAACCGGAAAATTAGGAATCTCTAGACCTCATCTTTATCTCAGGGATGTGGCCTCTAAGAAATCGGTTGGCAAAATTAACAGAAAACCCATCGCACCAAGGAAGCAGGGGGTGGGCTGGAGAGCATCAAGGGGTTGGGGGAGGTAGGAACAAAAGTCTCTTAGCTACAGAGACCCCTCATTCCACTGCATCCGTGTCTGAGGCAGATCTCCTTTAAGTGGGTCATTTAAAGTAAAGAATTTGGTGATAAATCTCGGTGGAAATTAACCCCGGGACGTGTTTAGGGGGTCATCAGATTTAATTTTGGAGTGTGGGCGAGCCCCATTTATCAGAGGGGGCGTCTGGAGACTTTGATTATAGTTTAGGGTTAAGCTGTTGGAATGATTCAAGCTCCTAAGGTTTGGTATGAAATGTTTCTCTTCTAGAAATGTTTCATATAAAACAGAGGTGTTAAAAGAAAGAGGGATGGGCTTTTTTCTGGCTAGCTTTTATGATGGGATTTATGAAGGGAAATGTCTGGCTTAATTCTGCAGATGCAAAACAGGTGCATTTTAATGCGATTACTTCTTGTTGTTTCGAGGATGTTATTTCGAAAGAGTTTTTCCAGAAGAATCTTCTCACAAAGATTTTTATAGTGGTTTAAGAGGGGAAAAAACAGAATGGCAAAAAAAACATGTAATTTAACAGACTTCAGAATGGCTTATCATGAAGATACTTAAATATTAAGCTATCAATCCATGCTCAAAATATTGCAGAGCTCCTCGATTCTGTATCCTAGAAGTATTAATTGACATTTTAATACTGGGGAAATGGGCCTCTTTACAATGAAAGATCCAATGTAACAAAGGCAACAACGATTTGTTAGAACTTAAAACACAGGATATCTCGTGAAATGTGAACACTATGATGTTCTGTGATGAAATGTGATGTTAAATAACTATTATTACATTCAATAATATATTTCACATAATTCAAATTAATTTATACAGATAATTTATAAGTGAAAGAAGTGTTCTAGTGGTTAACCTTTATTGTCCAGGCATTGCTTATGAAGCCTACCGATGGAATAAAAAATGAGTCTAAACATGCCAGCTGGGATTTCAGCACATTCTCTGTCAATCATGTCAATAGAGACTCTCAAGCCGTTTATTGCATCTAAGTTTGAGATATAAACATTATGTTACATGTTTTCCCACAAAAAGAAATATATAGGAGTGAATCCATGAGTGCAAGGAAAGTTCAATGCTGCTTCATCGCCCTAACCATCTGTTTACAAAAATGTCATCAAGATTTGCTTCAAGCAGCAATAGTTAAGAAGAGTGTTCCTCCTTCTGGAAGTGCCATTATTAAGTCTTTAATATCGTGGTATAACTCATGCCTATTGTAAGTTGAGGTAAACATGACCAAAGAATGGTCCAAGTAATACATTCACTGACACAAGCTACCCCTCATATTTAATGCCTGATAAGTTAACACGGAGTACCACTGTCAGGAGAGGATTATTATAAGCTTCCGAATGCCTGTAATCAAATCATGACACTTGGTGGAGCCATTATTTATGAAAATGTATCCTTTTAACGTATAGAATGTAACTGTAAAAAAGTTATATTACTTAAACGGAATTAGGAAACTTCTGATAGCTAAAAAGATTCTATAATTGTATTTATTAATTTCAGTTATGAATATTTTATATACACAGAGAAAGAAGACAAAATAAATTTCCCGATTCAGAGCATTCTTCAGGTGAAAAGAAGAGTTGGATAGATACCAAAATTTGTATGCTTACAAATACAGTACAAATTTGTATACATCTGAGTACGTGCTTGTCGATTCTAGAACAAACAATGGTGATCCGTAAAGCATTGTAATTAAATGTATCTGCATTTTTCATTATTCGAGGGAATATATAATTTAGAAATTTAAATGCATTTCTATTATAGAATAAACAATGGGGCTATCCCGTAAAACATTATAATTAAATGTCTCTGAATTTTTCATTATTTGAGGGAATATATAATTTAGAAATTTGAATGCATCACGTAAGATTTTTTAAAAAAAATTCCACTTACAGGAACAAAAAAAGACTTACATAACATAAATTTTCAAATCACAAAAGCTTTCAGAGCTCTAAATCATGAAAAAACAAATGGCTACTACTGATGGTAATTTAACGAAAATTCTTTATTTTAAACACGGGTATTCAATCATTATAATCATTGACACTCTATCCAAACACATTAAAGTATTCGCTTCATTCCAAAAAATCTCTCTTCCGTTAAAGAAAACTCATATAAAAAAGTAAAATAGCCTGGATCAAGAACCAACCCCCATCTCAATGATCCCAGATTTTCACCGGGGAGACATTAGACATCCGCCTTCTATTTTTTTTTTTATCCTAGGTCAAATCACATCTCGAACAACAATGCTCCAAAATCTTAGCCAGGAAGTCGAACCCATTAACAGAAAGGCCCGAAAACAAAGTACCTCATCTATCCTAGTTTGAAAAATACCAATGAATAAAAAGCGAGGAGGGTGGCCCAAGGGAGCGTCAGGAGTCATCTATATTTATTTCAAAAGGAAAGAGAGAGAAGACTCTACGGGAAAGATCAATGGTTAGGAAATAGTTTGTCGAGTCCGGGAATATTTTGGTTTAAAATGTTCCGCATTAAACATTTAAGGTGGAATTTTGTGAAAGATTTCGCTGGGGATGTGTGAAATTTGTATGTGCCCAAATCCTCAAAGGAAAGGCAGAATCCGTGAGAAGAAATATTGGAAACTGAGTTGCAGAAAATGGGCAATAGTTGGTGCTTTTAAAGGTAAGTAAATTTTATTTTAAAGTAATGTCAAAATGCTCTCTTCGAGTAATTTTATGGATATAGTATACAAATTTAGTGTCTTTTTAATATTTTTTGGAAATTCGACTTATATGTTTCGAACGTTTTTGCATTTTGAACAGAAAAAAGAAGTTGAGTGAGGTTATAAAACACCTTCACATAGTTACCATGAATATTATATGAAGATATTATACTTGCACTCTACCAGAGATTGAAAATCAGGGTTGTTTGATTGGATTGTTAGATTGATTTCCATTTTGACGTAATGTCAAAATGGAAATCAAACGAAAGCTATTTCCGACTGGGCCTCATTATTTTGACTCATGGTCAGAAGAGAAAGATGACACTCGAGTCTTCAAACTTACGAGTTTATCTGCAGTAGTTTATTGTGCAGTTTCAGTTTAAAGTTTTTGACACATGGAACCAAATCTCCGCTATTTAGATGCAGATACCATATCTGCACTAAATAAGGCTTCAACTCGTCAATCAACGCCTATAAAGTGACATTTTTATGTTTGCAGTCGTCAGCATACACACATCTTTAAAGATATAAACATAACAAATATTGTTAAGGAGAAAATTTGGTCTATAAATAGGAATAATATTTTTAATAACTAAGTAGTTCATTTAAAAAAAAATAAATTATCTAAAGAATAACTTCTAAAGAAGTCTTCTTTCCAACTTTTACTGTAGAAGGAACAATATCATCCTTATTTAAGTAAACAATGTATCAATTCAGTATATTAATTTCTTTGAATATTATTAACTTCCGTGAAGTATAATAATCATTAGTGTTATCAGCAGAGAAACTAGAAGTCTCAAATTACCTGAGACAGCCCGGATTTTTCACTTTCCGAGTTATCACTGCCCAGTTCAATTAACTAGAACGTCACGAGATGAAATTCAAAAACATCTGGTTACTTTAAACATTATACATCCTGCCATGAAATTTCTGACATCCATCCCCTACGTTTTCCATACCTAAATTTTTTTGGATGCTCAATACAGCATGGAACTTAATTGCATTTCATTAGAGTAGATAATATTACTCTGAAAAGGAACGTAAGAATCGTTGAATTTGTTCTTATATCCGCGATAAGAAGCAAATTTTCAGCTCTCAGTTTTCTATCATTTATGACAGTCCTCATGCAGGAAGATTATAATTCAAATGGTATATTTAAATTTCCTTTTTTAAAACTTCGCAATGTTCATAAACTCGGTCATATTTCTCGTTGCTTACAGTTCTTATATTTACTTAGTAACAAATAACATCGAAAGTTAAGATTCAATGAAGTAGAAACATGAAAGACAAGATGTAACTAAAAATAAGCCTAGTCTATTTCATCTTCAAGAACAGAAGTTTATTAAAAATCATTTGTCTTTTCCGAAGACAAAATAATCTGTTCAGATGATAATATTGATTCATAAAAAAACGTAGAATTTTTGCTATGAAACATATACCGAGTTTCTTACAACGTTAAGCCTACGTTTGTATTCATTCTACTATATAAACAAGTAATTTAATCAAGGATTCAGACGCAATAAAAACAACTCTACGTCTACTAAGAAAACATAGCAAAATTAAAAAGAAAATATTTAAACAGCAGCTTTCCGCTGTTCTCTAAATATATGAATTTTCCTCCCAGTGCAGATTCCAGAGGCATCAAGAATTGTTTACCTAAAAACCTCCCTCCTTTCTCGGGAGAAGGAATATTTGAATATAAAGTAAAATGTCAGGCCGTCCTTTTAAAAAGAGGGGCCTTAAACGTCACATTAGCAATTGAAAAGCGCGAAAACATCAACGCATTGTTCGAAATTCCAAGATCAGACGGAAGTTCCTGGGGAAAATACAAAAATATCTCGAGTATTTGCGAAGCTTGATTGACATTGACTAGACCAATTTTCCCGGCCCCTTTTGCCTGCTTGCCTAAACTGTCCGCCATTTTTTTCTTTGTAAACTTTTCCTCTTTTGAAGAACGCCTCCCAGGAAGAGTTCCAAGAATAAAAATACAAGGGTCCTCCATTTTGGACAGTTTCAACATTTCATACATTTGACGTGGACGCTGGGTGAAAGAGTGGTTCAACACGCTGATTCTGGAAACAGCTTACTGACGCTAACATGTCCTTTGTTTGGTGTGACCTCTTTCGATTTTGAAGTTGGACAGTTTAATCGGCTTTTGTTGCTTTCAATGCATAATAAGTGGTCATCTATTCTGTATTATATATCGATTCAGACTTGACTGCAGTATAGCTTACTTTCGCAATAAAAACGATGTTTTAGTGTGTTTAGATTCTTCAGGATTTTGACATTGAATTTTCTTTATGCAGATTTAAGAACCTTATTGTAATAAAGATTTTAAATCTGTTTATGGTAGAATCGATCGAATTCGGCACCTACTAACTGAATAAAGGCAGGAATTAAACGCATGCAATAAATTTTTTTAAGCTAATGCAATATTACATTTTGCATACCAGATCCATTCATAAATTCATGAACGTAGATTCATTTTGTTTACTGAATAAGAGTTATAATGTTCTAGGAAGTTTTATTCATATGTTCTAGGAAGGTATAGATCTAATACGTGCATTTTAAACAAATTTTACCACAATCTGATAACTTAGAGCCTCGCCTGCATTCATGAAGTTAAGGCATTTTGATTCGTAAGATGCCTAATAAAATAGTTTTCATGATGTTAACATCAAGTTTTATCGTCACATCTTCATTATTTCATAATATATATACGCTAGAACCATTCTGAATTTTAATTGATAGTCCCTTTGTGTTGCTTAAATTGTTTTGCCTTTGGACGCTATCGTGAATCTCTCTAAAAAGGCTTTATTATCAATTTGTCTTACATTCCACCTAATACCGGAGCTTTAGCGTTTTAATCATCGTGTTTTTGTTCCGACCAAACTTTTGTCTTTTGGAGTGTTTCCCTCAACAAAGGGAGGATCCTGTAATGCACGTGAAGCTTAATGAAATAGATTTTCCAAGGGATAACTTCTCAACATTTTTGTTTAGTTTTTTACTTTGCACATATATTTCAAATGGAGTTTATTTTTAACTAAACGTAGCCCAAGAATGCAAAATTTAAAAATAATTAATATTTCTACAGGACAGCTTTCACATATGACTTGGAAACTGCTACTGGAGACATTTATTTAACACATTGATTCCTGAAGCAGCTTAATGAATCTAAAATGCGTCTTGCTGTGTTTGAAGACATCGGAAACTTTTGACGAGTTAATCAAACCTTGCTTTGTTAGCAAACATTGCTTTCACAATATAATAATTGGTCATCTATTGTAAATGTCTATAATATAATTACGCTCCGAAATCGGTGGCGCTCACGTGGTTTGGTTTGGCTACGTGCCAAAGAAATTCAGACGGTCTGTCTTACAAATTAGCATACACACGGGGATACAGTTTTGATTCCGTGATGATTTAATAACAATACCAAAATTAATTTATTTTCCTAATATAATTTTTCAGCATTTTTTGCTTGTTTATTTTTGTTTGCTTTTTTTCTCTGAGTGTTGAGTAACACTGAATCTTTTTGCTAAATTATGAGATCTTCAAAGCAGTTTCCTTTCTTTTTTTATTTTGTGTTGATTCATCAACGTCGAACTCCATTAATATCAAATAGAACTCATACTAGAATTAATTTATTTTCCACTTCTCGCAGATCTTTTTTTGAACTACGAAGTATCGGTTGTCTTCTTTTTCTATTTAATTCATCCACGCGGAACTCCGTAATATTCTGTTACCAGTTGGAAGTTAGTATCAATTATCCATCAGTTCTGTTTTGTATGCTTTCGTTATTTCTTAAGCACTAATGGAATATTTATATATTTTGCATTTAAAATGTTTTTCCTTAACCATTCTTATACTGAAAGGCTCCCTTTACTTAAATATTTTCATTAATTAATTTAGCATTTTTTGCTTTTGTACTTGATAATGCGTTTTTTTCTGTTAGTGGATTTTGCATTATTTTTACTCGGATGAAAAGAAAGTAATTCTTAAAATAAAGTTATTAACAGAACGAAAGTGAGTGTCAATTGATTTATCAGTTCTTTGTTTCATGCTTTTATTTTTTCTTAAGCACTGTGGCTATGTGCATGGTATTTTCTGCTACATACTTTCTTTAGTAAATCTATGACAATCAGATCTGACATATTGTCTTCGAGCTAAGAGCCAGTCTTAGACGGGCACACATTTTCTAATTATAGACTAAAAACCAAAAACATAAATAAATAAATAAATAAATAAATAAAATAATAATAATAATAATAATCCTCCTCGGACAGAAGACAAAGTTGTTTCGAGAATCTTTGCTTCTAATAATTTAATACCGATTATTAGTTTTCAAGAGTACTGATATCAAACCCACGCAGATACAACGACGATGCAATCCCATGCATGCTATTATTAAAATTCATAGATTCAAACTTGGGGTTGAAAAAGGTAGTGATATTAATTACCGAAATTAATATTAAAGGATTTTATGACACCCATAAAATATTTTATCTATCTATATATCTTCCCCTGTCGACAGTTTATAACTCATAGGATAAAGTTTCGCGAGAAATTATTTTACCGACAGCTATAAGAAAAGCCCCTAATCGCAGTGTCTCAAGTATTTCTTCCTAAATCATTCCCTTACTTTACACAGATTACTTTTGACCAACTTCTATAACTCACAAGAATGTAGAAAAGAATCTGACTAAAAGTATGCCAGACAGAAGAAAAAAGCCAGTCTTTTCCAGTTTTCCGCCTGCTTTTTCTTTCTTCTTTTTCGGTAATTTATGGACTGAAGTGTGCTGTTGGCAAAAAGGATCCTCGAATCTCCACAACAGATAGTTTTCGTAAAAGCAGAAGAAAAGCATGAGTTGTAGCTATTTTGTGCGGTATTCCGATGTTTATCCATGCTTCATATTCATGGCCACGTGGTGCCTGGGTATGAAAGGGGCCACTTGCCGAAGTTTATGGGAACATTGCTGTCTGGGGAAGATTCTCGCAGGAAATTGTTGAGTTTGTTGACTTTGAAGTTGTACTGGACTTTTGCCAAATTATCTTTTGTCTGCAGAAACAATTTACGCACATTCACTTGCTTATAAGTATATATTTATTCATATAAGAACTTATGGTGATATCTGAATAGTAAAACAAACTTTGTTTCAGAATGGTGTGCAAAACAATGCAACAAAGTCAAGATTTTACTGTTCTTTCACAGATTTCGCTATATGATTTTAAGCAAATGGTTATCAGATTTATTGTTTGAGATAGGAGTACATAAATGTGAATCAAATTATTAAGCTGCTTCAAAAAATAATGATGTATTATTTTGAGCTTTTATTAGTTGTATGAACATAAATTTGGTAGATTTTTTTAGATAACTATCCTGTTTTATACCTAGTCGAAGGTTATTATCGGATGGATGTGGTAAATCTAAATCTCAGACTGATGATCTATATCAGAATTCATTCAGCATATATACATACCAAATCGAATTTAGTATGACATATATAATGCAGTATATCATTATCTAAAGAAGAACTTAGTCTATATAGAAAAGAAGCTTTTCTAAGTTTTAAAGTATAAACTAGTTTCTCTTTTTGCATTTCTAATTCAATCGGACAGAAACTACAGCCATTTTTGGATAGAGAAAGAATTGCTTTTTCTTCCAGATACAAACGAATAGCAGAATAAATTCTGGGGTATATCCCAAGAAAATAACATAAATCCTCTATTTAATTTCCCATCTGTAATAAGACTGCTTCAAAATTACAAGGTTATCAGAAAATACTTTTGTTTTTTTGTGAGTAAAGAATAAAAAGGGATAACTATTAAACATGCTAGTGATTAAAAATATCAATCACATGTGTACTGTTTCCGAAAACGAGTACTTGTCAAGAAAAGTGAGAAGGATAAAACAAAACAAAAATTCCTCCAAAATCATTCAGATATTCACGAAACCAATAACTATTCTTAACTAATTGCTGGCTACTCTAACTAATGAGCTTTCTGGCAAGAACAGATTAACCTATCAATGAATTTTCCTCCTCCTTGATGGGTGTCAGACCTCATTTAAAGGAACTGATTTCGGAGAACTTACATTTATTACACGCTACATCAAAAGGCTAGACAAGTAAAATATACTACAAAGGTTCCGATTCCTTTCTTGTTTCATTATAACTATCAAACTAACCGTCAAGGTAAACGAAGTGTAGAATAACATTGTTTCATTTGTAAGAATCTATAATGCATTATTAAGTAACATATTATATAAAATTAATAGGATTTTAATATTCAGATTTCTGATCAGAACAGATTAACCTACCAATGTATTTTTTCCCTCCTTTATGGGTGTCAGACGTCATTTAAAGGAACATATTTCGGAGAACCTAATTTCATTACATACTCTATCAAAAGGTTAGGCAGGTGAAGTACACTTGCAGAGTTTCTAATGTCATTCTTATTTGTAGTGCAACTATCAAACAAATTGTCTAGTTGAAAAAACTGTAGAGTAACATTGTTTCATTTCAAAGGATCTATATATATAATGCATTATTAAGTAACATACTGCACAAAATTAATAAGATTTTAATATTCAGAAGACATAATTTCAACATAAGCACGTTTTATTGAGGATTATTGTACTAAAAAAATAACGCAGATACGTTAACGTGATTAATTATGTGACATATTTATTCATACTCTTAATATGTAAAGAGAGACTAGATAATATTATCACATGGTTATAAAGGAATATCCAATTAATGAAAAAGTTTAAAATTAATAGTATTGTTTTATATGATTTAAATCCGTATAAGAACAGACCAAATTGTATATACAGTGTGCCCGTTAAAGTCCATTGCCACCCCAATAATTTCTGAACGGCAAGAGCTATAGTCATAAAAGTGGGGTCTAGATATAGTAAAGTTCCTATGCGCTACGCAAAAAAACCGCTTACAGCGCCACCTGGCGGCAAAATTCGGAGTTAGCGTTCTTATCTCAAAAACGGTACGATATACAGCGGAAAAGTCAATTACAAAGTTGTTCTGCATCATCGATTTAGTAAGAGAAGACACCTTCCGTACAATAATGTTAAAAATAGAAGGCGCTAAATGCATATTTGTTTGGTTCGCAACTCCCAAAATTGTAAAGCGACATAACGTGGAAGAAAAGAGAAAAGGAAGGACATAATATCCGATTTTCTACAGGATATGCCGTTGACTGACCTCCGGAATGTATGGTTCCAACACGGCGGTGCCCCTCCGCACAAGTACCAAGTGTCCAACAGTACATTCGGGACACATTCCAGCAAAAAGTTATCGGGTATGGTGGTTGCGTAGAATGGCCTTCACGTTTACCTGACCTGAACCCATTGGACTTTTTTCTGAGGGGATACATCAAATAGCGATGTATGCAACCCCTGCACCAACATTGCAGGAGCATCGAAACCGTATTACGGATTCTTGTGCCAGCGTGTCACCTGCCATGTTGTATAATGTGCAGCGGGACGCGCAGTCCCGTGTCCAAATGTGCATTGTTGCTGAAGGACACTATTTTGAGCAGATAGATGAGCCTCATTTCCGGCAAGTGCAGTTTTGTTCAACGCGATCAAACCAATATGCGTTTTGTGCTCTTCATTTGTATCATTTTTGTGCGCAAGATGTTTTTTGTAATAAATCGATGATGCTGAACAACTTTGTAATGGACATTTTCCCCGTATTTTGTACCGTTTTTGAGATAAGAACGCTAACTCCAAATTTTGCCGCCAGATGGCGCTGTAAGCGGTTTCCTTGCGTAACGCATGGCAACTTTACTATACCTATACCCCACTTTTATGAATACAGCTCTCGCCGTTCATAAATTATTGGGGCGACAACGGACTTTAGCGGACACACTGTATATGCTATGGTCTTTTCATAATATATACCTTTGGTGAGCATATCAGAGCAGCAGTAATAAAAGGGAAGAAAAATTGTGAAGCACAAGCACACGCCAAGCTACCCTCGCCCTGCCTAGACATTCGGGATCAACTGAATCTTCGTCGTAGCGACAACAGTCGGAAACTGGAGTGGCTACGACATAGGGATGAGAAAAACCTACCGGTTTAAACCGAAATCTGTTTTTTTTCGGTTAACCGGTTTTTCGGTTATTATTTTGCCCTGGTTTCAATTGGTTATTTTTTTAAATCGAAAAACCGGGGGAGGGTTGTAAGGTCTTAGCCCAGTGATACTGTGGTCCGATCAGATATCACAAGACACAGCAATACAGTACATTAATTTTAATTACGTTTCTGGATTAATGAACTTTTTACAAGAAAATTTACATAGATGAAAATCATTCAAATAATCTGCCTAACTCCGGATGAGATCGCAAGAGTCAAAAGTCAAATGTTCATAACTGGATTCAATCGCAGTTATCAGTGTGAGTCTACTCGTAAGTGATCGATTAGCAATCGATTTATGGAAACGGAAAAATTTCAGTCAAATATTCAACTCAGGGCGAGTTCAAAGTCCGATGGCCGGAAATAGAATTTGAGGTATTTCTAACGCTCAAATAGTCGAAGTAACTACCAAAGAGTTATGTGAATTACCAAGGTAGGTAATTGGCAGTGAGGTATGCAACGCTCACTATTTCGAGAGTAATTCCCAAGGAATTCTCGGATGCGTTTCAGCTCTCCAAAGAGCTATCTAGCCAAGGATTGGCTTCCAATTTCCACGGGTTCTAAGGACACCGGTACAAGTGAAGAATCTAGAGCTGAGACCTGACTTCACCGATCTCAAGAATCGAGTCCCGAATCCGAATCAATCAAGTCTCTCTTCCTTCTCCAAACTCCAACTTAAAAACCCTTTCGTCGAACCCCTATGAGGCGTGTCCGAAAGGTTACATCTTAGTGATTTGTTGAGTGGTTGACCACGGTCACCAACCGCAAACCTCAGATTTCTTTCTCCTCTCATCATTCGCAGAGGGCTGAACTTCAAAGGTTACTTTGTCGGCAAGTCAACATGTCGCCACGCTTGGGAGGTCCGTCGCGTGTGCCTTCAAGTTGCGTAAGCTAGGATGTAATTTACGACTCAAGATAACATCGCGGCTCCTTCTCTTCCAATCTTGGTGAGTTCGTTGGGATCTTTTCCTGTGGGAACTGCGGGGCCCGAGGGACTTCACAGGGTAAACCTGGTCGGAAGATAGGCTCGATTTTAGGTTCGACTAGACTAAAATTTACCAAGTTAAAAAATTTTTGATTTTCATCATCTTAGGCCAATCACCGACAACAGCTTCCTCGAGACGTCTGTTGGTTGGCGGATTAATGAAAGAGTCGTTATGAACAGATAAATATTGGCCAATGGATAGATATCCTGCAAAAACAATATTAATAAAAAATTTGTCTGCAAACGGCGTCTGTTTTTCGTAGCCAAAAAATATTATCTTTAGTTGGAAGTTCTGTGGCGACCGAAAGATTAGTATCCACGTTGAATGATGTTGTTTCCGATGAGAGGTGTCGACTCTCGGATCAACATACTGCTGAAAGAGCCTTTATGAGCCGATTAGATGATAAATATTGGCCAATGAATTAATTTCTTGTGAAAACAATGTTAATAAAAATTTTTGACTATAATACTTACTCCTTGCAATAATTACTCATTTATTATTATTACATATTATATTAATTACTTATTTACAATCATTACTTATTACATTAATTAATTATTGTATTAATATTTACTTATTGTATATTATTATTAAGAAAAAATTCTGTCCACAAACGTTGTTTCCAAAACCGGGTTTTTCAAAAACCGGTTATTTTGAGCGGTTTTAACCACCATTCTAAACCGGTGGTGAAAAATCCCGGTTTAAAGAAAACCGGTTTTTTTGCAATAACAGCCGTCCCTACTACGATCCAACCCCTTCCGCGGAAGATACGCTCTCTGTCATCGGAGTGGAGGTAACTCAACCTCACACCATTACTAAGCCTACCAAGAAAGCGAGAACCTCCTAACTTATTCGGTGACTTCTCATCCACGTACTCGTGGTGCCACCGGCGCGGGAACAAAATTTAAGAAAATAAAGTCATTAGTTTCTAGTTTTAAATCACTAGTTTTTAGTCATTAGCCCTAGACATTAGTTTTTTCTATGATAGTTAGTTTCAGAATATTTTAAGTACAATAAAATAAGTTCATACAATATCTTCACTGAATAAACATCATATAATAATAACGAAAACAACATCTGGTAATTGAGGGGAATCTATTTCTTATATTTTTTTCCTTTCCTTTTTGTTGTTGGATCGAACTTCAGCTTAAATAATTATTATGTACAATTTCTATAATATAATATGATTTGAAACGATGTCGTACGACGAAAACAGAATAAATATATTTATACAAGAAAAAAACAATCAGAAGGTACATATTTCCATGTTTAAATTCTGAATGATGTTTATTTCTTAATTTCTAAATGACTTCAAAACATTCTTCGAATAAAATCCTTCCAATAAACGCTGATGACTTTTAAGGAATAAATATTATTGTCAGTTAAACGTTTTAATTCAGAATAAGTAAACAATCCTCTTTCAATTAAATTATGATTAGTAATAAACTTCTTTAACTTATAAAAATTCTTAACAAACTCGTTTAACATATAAAAATTCTATCCTGTTTATTTGTCCAATTTAATTGAAAAAGTCGTCTGATGTAATTAAATAACACATATGAGAATTCTGATTTTCCTAACGTCTAAGATTGAATTTTAGCTGCATTTTTCTTTTAACAATTGCCTTTTAACGCATATAATAACAAAGCATTTCTCAAAACAAGTTTTGTGAACATAATTATTCCAATTAAGAAATCTCTTCTATTTCGACATTGGGGATTTTTTGCTCCCTCTTCGTCGAAGTAACAGCGCACCTGAGCTATTCTCCGCTTCCAGACAGAAGAACTTCCACTTTATGGAGAAAAGAACAATCAACAGAAACAGACACACATGTGCTTTAACATTCGCATTTTAGTTTGTTTTGTGGACTTCATTTCATTAGTTTTTTTTTCTTTCTCTTTCTCTCTTGTTTGTTGCTATTTTTACATTTAATACTCATTTTTCTTTCCTTTTTACAGTTTTTGTTTGTTTATGGTTTTATATGATACTCCCCTTAATTTCTTGTATATTATCCCAGATTTTTAGATTTGTATTTTTGTAACCTTTTCCATTTCTCTGCCTTCGCCATTTTTTGCTAGACAGTTAAGGAGCGTCTTCCGATGTCTCTTCCACTTCATGTCCGCCACACTGTTTAAATAACCGAAAGGTTATAGTCGCAGGGGCATGAAGTGGTGTTCTGTTCTGTAAACAGGTACGAACACAGGTGCTTTTTGTTTTCGTAACAATTATGATCTTATTAATAAATTTCACTTGTTATTTAGAGAGAACAAATCGATTTGAGTTATTTTTTAAGTAAGTCATTTTTTTATCATGTTACTCTTTAATTTAAAATACAATTACTGCTGCATGGTCCTTTCTTTTCTTATTTATTTCATTATAATTATGATTTATTTAACCGTTGTGATGTATTTGAGCATGGTATGAAGAATCGTGGAGTCTTCTTTATCAAAAATAATACATTTATTGGACGTATTCCACAGCACAAAACATGAAAACAAGCACATACACTTACATCACAAAACATTACATCACTGACTTCTCACATCGAATTCCATCTTCAATCTCATTATTCTGTTTCGTTGCTAGGCAACGTTAGCAAAAAAACAATATCGTTGCGAAACTATTTCTATTATCTTTAGAAAAGAATTATGCCAAACGATATTTTTATTTAATTTCTTTTTCAGCCAAACGATATTTTAAAATTATTTTCTTTTATGACCAAACGATTTTTTTTAAATCTAATTAATTTCTTTCTTTAAATATTTTAATAATTCTACAAATATATATATATTTATTCGTTAAGAATATCACAACGTTTACAGGCCAATGTTCCCAACTGGGAGTATCGCATTTAAAATTCATTTAAAAATGAAATATCATTGACATTGTTTTGAAAAAATCCGTTAATCATAATTAAAAGTAAGCTGTATTTTTTGGTGTAGAAATTATGTTCCAGATATAAAGTGGGCAATAAGCAGAAATGCCTAAAAATGGACTTTTTCAGATGTTAATTTGTGCGTTGCATAAAAATTCTTGAAAAAAAAGTATCCAAAATTTCTAAAAATCGGTTTACATAGTTAAGACTGAGAAAAGCATTTTCTATCGTTCATTAAAGTTCAGTGTTCCCAATTGGGAACATTGGCCAGTCGTGACTCTTCTGTGAAAGAAAGAATATCTCTGTCGTGAGTTCCCACTGCAAGTAAAATGGAATGGACGATTCTCTTAAAATCCAGGAAAGGAAACCCACTTTGGTTGATAAAAGGTTAATGCTTTAATTTTGGTGGGAAAAAATTATTTGTAATCTGGGGGGATTATAAATGAGTCGGATAATTTGTGTATAGCAAGGATGATAATTCTGTAGTGGTTGTTTCATCTAATTAATATTTTCATCTTTCAATCCAGCTAATCAAAAGATATTCTTATGCACAGAAGAAAAAGGTACGCACAAGAACAACGAAGTTTGATTCATAAATATGATTTTGGGGTTGATCAGTTAGAAAAATTGTGAGAAACTAGTCACATCTTCCCAAAAAGAAACGGGATGAACTTTTATTTGCGAAATATACTAAAAATATTTGTTGTTCTGCATATTTAGTGCATACAGTAACTCACAGGAAACGTAACCAACTCACTCATCTGGAGTTTCGTCGAGAGAGTACAATTACCTTTTTCGGATATGGGGCAGAAAGGGATCGTCATCAAATACAACCAAAAGGTACCAGTTGTATATTACAGCGGAAGAGTGGTAGTCATTGCCTTATTGCAAAAAATCAGGTAAATATGCATAATGTGGAGAAAATATAATAGTAATGATTGCAAAAAAATAGATTGCCTTCGAAATTCTTCCCAGAATGCCATAGGATGCAGTAATAAAATTTCGGTTTCTGCACTTTTTTGTGCGAAATATATTTATTTATTTAAATTCATAAATTTTCAATTGAATTTGTATCTGTGCTTAGTTATAAAAATAATTTTACAATACTTTGCCTTATTATTCAGTCTGATCATCACTGTTATTCATTTGTATGTCTAGTGTAGTGAGCTTAATCAGAAGTGGCCAATGTCCCCAATTGGGAACGTTGAAAAAACATACAATTTTTTAAATTCATATTTGAATGATTGATATCTTTAAACTAAAGCATTAGGATGATAAATATGCAAAAGGTAGTTAACAATTAACTCGGATCTTAATTCGGTCTGTAAACGGTTAATATTCGATTATGTGAAATTCTAATTCATAAGGTTTTCAATTTACTCATAATTTGCTTGTGTTCCGTGGATTTTGTGGCGGCTTCAGAATATCATTTTTTAAATGTTTGTTTTTCGGACTAATGAAAGAAGTGCGATCTTGCAACGTTACGAATAAATTTTCCCGCGAAGCATTCAGGTTTTATACTAAGAAAATATTCTAGGAACTTAAATATAGAGTTCATTTACAATCTTCTATCGGTTTGGGGATTTTTCTTTCCCATTTAAATTCTGTTTATGTACTTAATAACAAATTTTTTATTGGAATTTATGTTTAGCATTGACAAGTTTATTTTTTAACTATGCATTAAACGGTTTCTATTCAATAATTAGAACAGTTTCTTTTTAATTTGGAATTTCTTGCAAGTTAAAGATGTATCATTAATTCTTACTAAATAGTGTATCCTTAGATAAAAAGAACATATGCTAAAATGAATGATATTTAGAAAAAGAATTATGCCGAGAATGCAAACGTATGTACTGTGTCATTGTATCTAATAACACATAATCTACACCTGTCATCTCATATCTTAATAAATATATCATACCGTTTCCTATGTCATACCGTTTGTTATTAAATTTTTATATGTCCGGTTCTATTTATAATATGCATAATTATCTTTATTTTAACATCACATGTTTTAAGTAGTTATAACCATCTTTCTGTTCACAATATAATTTATCCTTGTATTGACACTTCCACTGAAATTTCTCATTCTAAAGACTTTTTTATTACTACTTGGTATGTTTCTTTTGAAATAATATAAAGACGAAAAATAAAAATATCACTACAGCTAGAATTGAGCCAATGTTGATGCGCAATAATCTAAACGCATTTAACAGCGACTATAATTAATACCGGAACCTGTCAAAATAGCCCAAACCCTTACAACAGCACAAGACAAAATAGTCTGTTCCGAAATAGCCCAAAGAAAATAATGTTTTTTAATGTTATTCAGTATTTGAATTTGGGTTATTTTGTGAAGATTATTTTGACGGGGTACCAATTAATACAAGCAAGAATAACATAGAAACATCTTTATGTTCTTCTTAACGGCAATCGAATGAATTGTAAAAGTAAATTCTGAACAGCAAAAATTATGCAGTAATTTGAATAAATGTTTATCATACTAACTGCATCAATTTAACAGCAATTCTTCAACGGATATCTTCGCAGATTGAATTTTCTCATCTAAATGCCATTTCTTTCTTTTAACTGAACAGCATTTTTTGCAAGTAGCATTAGCCCATTAAAGCCCAAATTAATTTAAAGAATAAATTTCAATAAATTTCGATTAAATTACGTTTAAAACACCAAGAATAGGTCAAATGTGAAGTAAAATAAAATTCGATACATTTTTTTTCCGGTTTTACTTTTCTTTATTTTTTTAAGAACTACTATTAAAAAAATCGATAGAAAATCATCACCAAAAACATTTATTTCTTGCATAAATATTGAAAACTTTAAAGTTATTGTAAAATATCAAGAAATAAGAGTCACTTTCTGATTTCTTGCATGACCTCAAATACAAATCAAATGAAAAATAAAAAAAAAATTCAAAATGACGAGATTTTGACTTCCAAATCTGGTTAATTGGTGATATATGCATATTGAAAATTTTTAGTAGTTTTGGAATACCTGTTGACTTCATAGAAAAAGCAATAAAGAAACAATGGAATGCATTCGGCTTTAGCCACGGAAGTGAAATGTAATTGCCCTATAATAGAGCGTTGGGCGCTAACGGGTTAAGACGAAAATAATATAACGAGACAATTAGAATTAAACTGATGTGGATATACAATTAATTTAAGTAAAATTAACACCAGTTCCAGGAATAACAATGAGACAGGAGTATTCAAATGTACTTATGAATAATCTTTCTCTTTATAATAGTAACAGAATAATCAAAGTAAATTCAGAACAACAAGATTCATTAAGTAACTTGAATAAATGTTCTTCATACTAGAATGAACAATTTTCAGTATATTGTATTGAATTGCTGTAGAAGCCTTCGCTTTATTTTATTAATATTCTTCAAAAGGCGTAAAAATTTTTATTCGATCAAAAATATTTTCATCGCATCAGATGTCTTTTACCAATCCAAGAAACACACATTGATCCAGTGAAAATGCTAATTGTTCCCAAACACTCAAACACAAACTTCAAATTAGGACTCAACAATTACAATCACGTATTTGTTAAAGAGATCCATTTCAATTCGTTGCTTTTACTTGCCAGCTGTAGCTGTTATCTAATTTGTTTTAAGTGCTTTTGCTACTTATTTAAAACCAGAGAATACGGTTCACCTTCAGAAAAGTGATTTCATTGAAAAATCCTAATCCATTTTGCTGACTGCATGCCAAGGTTGCAACAGCCTTTCAAAGTATAGGCACAGTCGACCTAAATTAACACAGCAGTGTAAGTGAGACGAGGTTCTTTAATCAAAATAAGTGGTGCATTTTCAAAACGACACACACAGAAAATTTTGCTCTTCTATTTCCTTTAATGAGGTCCTTGGGCTTGTCACACAACGGTGTTTTTAAAACTCACCATAAAATCCAGGAAATTAATTTTACTCCACACTCTCTCTTGCTTGTTCTCATCCCCCCTTGTACCTCCCATCCACCCCTCTACCTCCCATCCTCTAACTGCGTCTTTTCCGTTACGGTTCTGGTTTCTTCGAGGACTCTCTAAACCTCTTTCAGGAACAACTGAAAACTGAAAGGTTTGGTCTTGCAGAGAGTTTTAATTAAAATCTTGAAATAAAAGCAGGTTTTTAACCTCTTAGCTCGAATCGTTCACATTTATATGCCATGCATATTCTCATTAAATCTGCAAAAGCTGAATTGGTAAAGGGTAAAAATTGAGAGTTTCGTTTTCATTCTGTATCCATGAAGTTTTTAAAATGCATTCAATGAGTTTCATGTTTAATTAAATATTAAGCACTTTGTGGATGCAGCAAATTGTTTAGTTCATGCGCGCGTGATACACGTCAAATGCGTCTCGCCAATTTAATTTTGAAATCCATCTCGAATTTTGTAGGAATCAAAATGGGACGCGAGGTCACAGCACAATGTAAGACAATGAGAAAGTGAATGTTAGATGGCATGCGCAGTTATATTTGTTATGTGATTGTGATGTCATGTTATTTGACTCCATTCCGCAGCAATTTATGAGCTTCGCCTGATGAGGGAAACGTCAGGGCCAGCTTTCACATTTCATAACACATCGCATTAATCCAGTGTGGAGACTTTAAACATTATCAAAGCAAATATTACTCGCAACGGCTTTGGTTGGCTTAAGTTCTTGAATCTGAGTCACTTAGTTGTCTCTTTTCAAACCCTACCTAGAATTGAAATTTCCAGAACTAAGCTGACATATTTTCTACACGAACTTCTTAAAGAGAATCACCCAAAAATTTGCATTGAGATTTTGAATAATTCCAAAAATTTGGGAGCTATGTATATGTGTCTATCTGATCATAAATGAGTGAACTCGATGACTCGAAAAATGCCATGAATTAGATATATTTAATTTGGCATGTGATTTATCCGTTAAAACTGTATATATGTATTAAGGTGGGCCGAAAAAACTTTGTTTTTTTTCAAAACGCTATAGTGCGGAAAACTTGCCTATAGGTTAGATAAGAAAAATGCAATAATTTTTTTTTCTTTTGCTTACTTCTGGCGGTAGCGCATCGACACTAAACTTTTCGAAAATAACCGATTTTTCTAACTTTTCTAATAATTGGAAAAAATCAAACAACTTCTATAACAAATAGCTATATGCATAGTTTAGTAGAACAGAGTGTAGGAAAGATAAATAAATGAAAAAAATAATACATTTTACAATTTATTAATAGCGTATTACAGTAAAAAAATGCATCTTTTTCCAAAAAAATGACAAATTTCCATTGAAACAAAAAGTTGTTTCTCATTGTGTAAAATTTCTGTTTGTAATCAAATATAGTCCTTTACTTGCCTTCAGTTTCTTTTGGTACTTTGAGATAAGATTTCCTTGAAAAACCTGGCATTGAAGATCTTAAAAGATGTGTAGTTATTATAAAGCCATCTCTGGAATTGGAACCGACGCCTTTTTGTGATGCCTCGGTTACAAGCTTCACACCTCGTTCCACTGCTCGGGTGTGACATGGGAACTTGTCAACGTTCCACTCAGTTGCTGTTCCACCTGATTGAACTTTAGACCAAATATCTTGATTCGTCAATCTTTGTAGCAAAGGTGGTGATGAAAGTGTAGTGTTCCAGTGAATCATTTCAGCGTAGTCTGTAGATAGGAAAATAATTTTTGGTGGCTGGAAACTTCTGACTGACTTTCTTTTAGAGGCTAAGTTTCTAGCTTTTATAATTCTTCTAAAACCTAACTCTCTTGTATGCTCCCTTTTATCTACTATCATACTCAAAAGCAAGTTTTCTGGATTGGCAAAAAATGCATTTTTCTGATTTACTGGGTCAATGACTTTTAACAAGTTTTCTTGCAGGAATCTTGACGACTCTATAACTTC
>BGPR01016973.1:0-33492 GCA_013235015.1 Araneus ventricosus
CAGCATGAATGTAAGGGTGAATCACTCATGGATGGGAAAAAAGGGCAGCTTCTGTGGTTAAAGACTGGAGCACCAAAGGTAGAAGACTGACTCAGCTCCGATGCCAGGATATACTCCCTAGTACTGGGTAGCTTAGGTACCTCGGGATCGCCACTTCCCGTACTAGCTCATATGAGCGAGCCCCTGAGAACAGGCCACACCTGATCATATTCTTGCGTGCCTGGTGCTTTCCAAACAGGATTTTATTTCTAATCCTCTGTTGACTTTGGATTTCTTTAGGGTGCATAGGCGTATGGACCTGATATAGCTCTGCTGATCTTCGGGGATCATCATCAACAATAACAACACAATCACTATAATCTACAACTAGCTACGTGACCCGGCGTTGCACGGGCTATCTCGAATAATGCGTCATTCCTTGACAGAGAGAAAAAGTGAGGTCATTTGACACATGCCCAACATTCTCTCCTAAATAAATAAGGAGAAAAGAGCGGTTCAATAATTCCGTCCGCGTAAAGGCTTCAAAATATACTTTTAAAAAAATCGCAAAAATAGTCTTTATTTTGTAAAATTATGATTCCGGAATTATTTTTTGTCTGACTTTAGTACGGAAGGAATGAGATAACCCAGCGTTGATCGGAATCCGAATTTTTTCATATGCCCGCCTCCAGTTTATTTGCACATGAAGCAAGATGCACTGAGTACATGAAATCTAAAAGTGAAACCTCATAGAAAACAATAGTTTTAGTAAAAACTCTATATGAGCGATTTAATTTTCCCTGTTTCTTTATATCAATTACCAAAACCCACACAAAACTCTATCCACATTGACTTGTTGCATTGTTCAGGTTTCCATATTGCAACAATACATTTTTTTTATTTCTGTCAGCGTCACTTTTTTATTGTTGTTGTAACAATGTTTTTTAAAGTAAACGACTTCAACAATAAAATATATTTTGAATTGCGCTGTAACAATGAAAAGTATTGTTATAAAGTATCCGAAACAATGAAAAGTATTGTTGTAAATTAGTTTTTAATTAATATCTTTTTCACTAATTAAAATTTCGGAATTCAAATGACCGAAATGGCTTCCCTGGATTATTCCCCATCTTTTGGTACTTTCCGCGCGCTTCTCCGTTCGGCGGTTCGTGAGAAGATAGGCGGACATACATACATACATACGTTTGTTTACCTTCGAATTTTAATAGGATAGATGAAAAACATTCTGATAGTCATTGGATTATGGGTTACAGTAAGTTGGGAAACAGCACCCTTTTGGGGAAGTATACGAGAAAGTTTAGGGGAGACCACTCCCGCTGGTTTTTTATCCCAGTCATCATCAGTAAGGGGTAAAAGCGTAAATGTGGTCAAGGGCTTCATATATTTCGTTAAAAATTATATAACACTTTGACTCCATGGCGCCCGAGATATCCATAACCCTTGTCCTCCCCCTATCGTTACGCCACTGTACTGATGAGCTGGACGCCATGGAGTCAAAACATTAGTCTTTAAGTCACTAAAGTAGATATGACGAGGGTGTATAAAGATAATACCATTCGCCGGGCGCCTTTTGCGCTTGCTAAGCTATTGAGGACGGCTGAGGTAAAAAACAATAAAAAGGTTACTCAACTGGCGCCACTGGCTATGGTGACAAAACGTTAGTGCGTTGATGTCACTTTTACTACCAGGGGCGAAAAAATGCCATGCTCAGGGAGCCGTTCACATAAGCTAAACCATTCATGATTATTGGGGGCGGGGAAGAAAAAAATCGCACTATGTCCCGGACGCCACTTTCCATCGCTACGCCACTAGTTTGTATTAAATCTTGTTTTTCTTGCACAAGATGCGACGACATTACTGTTTCTTTTGTATTTTTCTCGAAAACTATGTGTCGTAGAGAGAGATCCTTTGGACAATTCTTGTATACTCAAAGCGAGGATTGTCGTTCGGCATGGTTAGTCCGCTGGTATCCAAATACCCTGCATGTCTCGCATCTTCCAATATCATCAATTTGTCTTCTTCACCAGCATTCGAGATCTACAAATTTTATTGCATTGCATATTATTTTCCAATTCTTTATTTCACATGCGCCTTTTCCTTAATCAGAAACACTTTGAACGACTTCGAAGAATCGCTGACAACCGAGCAGTTGCGCGAACTTCTCACTTGCAGTCGAATAACTGACAAATGTCCTCGAACTGTCCCAGGAGTTAGATTATCCGGTGGTCACCAGCACAATAGGAATGCGAATGAAAACTGGAATTACAGGTAAGGTTCAACTTTTGAAATCAATTAATTACACCAAGATATTAAAATTCTGACTTACTGTAAACTGTTTGCCTTGACACATGACGCAGTCCTGCTCGAATTCGAGGCTTTGAAAAAATTGCACCAGCCTATCTAAATCCAAGAGGGAGCATTTTTCTTTCATCATGAGGCTTTAATTTTTTCGCCCTTCCTGTCTTTTTCTTTTCCAGACGGTGTGGGTATTGAGAGTTAGAAATCGCCGTTATTTATAAACAAAAATAAGCTTTCCTTGAGAAAAGCGCCTAAAAGTAATGCAGATATGCCCTTTTACCTGCAGCACGATCCAAACTTTCAAAAACTTGAATATGATTCCTTCTACTCTTTTAAAATATTGAAAATGACAAATATTTGTTTTCTAAATATTATTAGCGCTATATTCTCTTGAGACCATACGTCCAATTAAATGGACATTTGTATTTTTTTTACAAAAAAAAGTTAATTTCCATCCTTTAAATTCTGCTGTCCAATGCTTTGGAAGGTCCGATACTGTCATCTATTAATTAAATATAATTAATTGTATTAATTATACTAATTAATAAATTATATAGTGTTATATAATCCTATCAAGAGTATTAATTTCAATTTTTGTGAAAATTGGTCGAAAATTATACCATTGGGTCTGAAGAGGATATATTAAAGTTTTGTTTCATATCAAATAAAATATTGACAAACCAATTCTGCATAACTACCTGATATCTAGAATAAAAATTTATTGCGTAATTTTTAAAAAAGATTGTCCTTCTAGTTTTCTTACAGAATACACTGGTGTTCATAAGTTTAGCACAATTCTTAAGATGCGAAAAAATTGGACTTAATATATGGTTCACAATCAGTTGCGGAGAATTGCGGGACATACTATCGTCGGGACTCACATGTTACATTGAAGATTTGGTCACGAGGGCATTTAGGGAGCGACCAGCAAGTAATCAGGGCCGGCTCGAACAAAAGCGGGGCCTTGTGCAAAGTTGATTTGAGGGGCTTTGAAACAAATTTCGTGCAATAAAATGCATCGATTTTGTTATTTATTACATTGCACAAATTGTCATATTAAGGACTGATACGTAACTATAATATTTTTATAAATTTACTTACATTTGTAATTGTTAAGGTAAATATATTTTTCGGAACAGTCACACAATTTGGATACAATTTTAATAAAATATTTTTAAATAAATTTTGTAATACTGTGGCCCTAAACGGCAAAACTCGACGACAAATTTTGATTTCATTAAATAAATCAATATCGCCTTGTAACGTTGCATTTAAGTCTTTGCAACATCTAAGAAGATCGTCTTCAGACAGTTTGTGAATACTATCCTAATTATATAAAAAAATAAATATGACTTCTTTTCTCGTGATAAATTTTGAATCTTTTCAAAAAAGAAAAAATGGCACTATTGATTAAGACTAGAAAATGAATGATTGGCAGATGATATAGACTGATCGGTAGCTTCAAAGAAAAATTGCTTTTTTTCCCATACGATTCTTTGATTCTTAAATAAATTGGTTTCTCGCCCTCAACTAACTATTCAACTATTTTCTTTAAAGTTGTTTAAAGGAGATATGAATGCCGATTCACGATATTTTTCAAAACGAAATTTCACGATATTTTTGGTCGGCAACATTTTCCTGTCAAGCCTATTGCCGTTTCACACAAATCGTTCTTGTAAACATGGCCGGATTATCAAATAGGCAACTGTCTAGGGGCCCAATAACTTTGAGGGGCTCTCAATGCCTCATTATTTTTATTATGCATTATTTTCAAGGTAATTTAATTCAGTGCTTTCATTTAATTTGCAAGAGGCGTATACTCAAACTTATTCAAATTCAAATCAAGTATCTCTTAATTTTCAGAACATTATTCTTGGGATTTTTTTTTCATGTTTTCAATTTGGCAAGCAGATCAGTGTGACCCAGTTTGTTTTTCTGTTCTGCTGGCTGCAAAATAGTCCTGCAAATTTTATATCAGATTATTTAGACTGTGTAAAAAATTTTTGTAATATTTTCACCATTAATTTAAAAAATTACTTTTAACTTTATATATATATTTTTTTTATTTCTAAGATATTGAAACCTCTCTCCTGAAGGTGATCGGCAAATTAAATCTTTTTTTTTTATTTCTGTCTGTCTTAATATTTGTTACTTAATAACCGCTAGTATGAAAAACAAAAAAAAAAAAAAATTGGTTTCGAAACTGAGAAGGGAGGAAACCGAAACTTGTATTGCCTATAGGCCCCCTACAGGGCTTAAATCGGCCCTACTTGCATATTTACATCACTTTCAGAGTCATCTACTTTAACATATCTTAAAATAACAAACAATTGTTCTTTATTGCTCAAGCCTGGAGTGCAATCTAATAAAATTGTGAAGTGCTTAGCTTTCTTAACTAAATTTGTTGTTTCCTTTTTAACTAAATATGAAATAATAGTCATTTTATAAATATAAAATTATAGCCACTATTCATACACAAACACATTTTAAAAGCTGTGTTTAGTTTTTAACTATTTTTTCATATTATCTGTCAATAGTTTTTCTCAGTTTGAAAGTCATCTTAATTTGTAACAGTTGAGTGCAGCTTGTAAGATATTCTAATCTTTCATGACTTTAAACTTAAGGAATCCAACCTTTCCTTAGATTGGTCGACGTAAAATGTGCACAAATTGCATAATTATATTCAAATATATGTATATTTCGATTTTTTTTAAAAAAAGAAAACATTTTCATTTTACAAAATCAGTCAGCGTCGCGGGGCCTTCAAAAAATGCGGGGCCTAGTGCGGTTGCACCGTTCGCACCCCCCTCCGGCCGGCCCTGCAAGTAATGAAGACGAAAAGGGATTTCTACCTGTCCCGTTCCTCAGAAAGCTGATAATGAGTCGAAACTTTCATCAACGGTTATATTTTATGTGCATTATATTTACATGCATTTTTGTAAAAATAGAACAAATATTCGGGAAGATATAAAGGTTTCTTTAAAAAATCCCATATATGTCCACATGTTTTTTGCTTATAAAATGCAGAGTTTTGAACCAAATTGTACGCAACTTACAGAATACTTCACAACATGTAAAAGAAGCACTGTATTAAAATTTTAATTAAATACTTTGAATATTACAAGAAATACCAATATTTTTAGTAAATAATTTTTTACTGTTCATGTGCGAAACATAGTGTAATTCTTCTTACATAACTTGTGATATAGACAGAGCCAGATATATAGGGCAACTTAATTAAATAAAATCCAGTTCAATACCATTAGTATTCCAAAAGATAACGGCATTGCAAGAGCTGAATTGCTTTTCTTCTGTAAGAGAAACAAAATCATGAGGGTTCTTGCACAAACTGATATTTTTTAAACTTGAATGTTCCAACAATAATATTGAATTGTATGAAGATTGAATATTCCGAATACTCATGTATACTTAGAAATTAAATACATAATTTAAATTGCATTTCGATGAAAACTATTCAATGATTCAAATTTAAAAGATTTCAGTTTGTGAATGGTCCCTCATCAGTTTGTATCTCTTGGAGAACAAAAAGCCATTCAGCTCTTGCAATGCTAATATCTTTTGGAATACTAACAGAATTGAACTGGATTTTTTTAAAAAATAAGTTGCGCTATATATCTGGCTCTGAAATTATGTAAAAAAAAATTACGCTACGTTTCGTACATGCGCAGTGAAAAATTATGTACTAAAAATATTCTTATTTCAAGTAATATTCAAAGTATTTAATTGAAATTTCAACACAGTGCTTCTTTTAGATATTGTCAAGCATTTCGTACAATTGGGTTGAAAACTCTGCACTGATAAGCAAAAACACGCGGAAATATTTGGGATTTTTTAAAGAAACCTTTATATCTTCCCGAATATTCGTTCTATTTTTACGAAGAAGCTTGTAAATATTATACACATCAAACATAACCATTGATGAAAATTTCAACTCATTATCTCTACTCAGCTTTTTGTGAACCGGTACGAGTCAAATTCCCTTTTCGTCTTCATCACTTTCTTAAATGCCCTCACGACCGAATCTTCACTGTAAAATGCGAGTTCCGACGATAGTATGTCTCACGATTCTCCGCGACTGATTGCAAATCATAATATATCATATCAACTCGCATCTATTTTTTCGCATCTTAAGAATTGTACTAAACTTTTGGTCACAAGCATACATAAAAGAAATTTAAAGTAAAGAATTTTCTTTTTGTTTATTATTCAAGTGCATATAACAGTTTGAGTTATACAAATGATTTTATCACGATCTAAGAAACCTGATGTGATGAAGAAAAATAGCATTCATATTCACCTATCCTGAATATACAAAATCAGTTATTGAATCTAAAAATGCTTTCTGAAAATTCTTTCTTATAAAACCTGTGTTATACTATGTGTTCCAAGTAATTATATATTGGTTCGTCCAGAAAGTGTCCTAGAAGCCGAAAAGAGATACAAAACATAATTACCTGGAAACATTAATTAAAACAGATACAGCACTCTTTCCCTTTGAAGAGATGAAAGATTTTCGTAATGAAGCAGTACTCTATAAGCTCTGTATCTGCCCCTTCCCCTCATCTCTCTATATTGTTACAAAAATCGTTCTATGGGTGTATGGTGTAAACAGTCCAACACGCAGGATAATGAAGAATGAAGGTTTATTCACAAAGGTGCAAGAAAACACGTAGCACAGATAACAGGTTTCACCTCTCAATATAAGAACCACCAGAATTGAAGCACATGACATAGCGTGAGACCAATTTCTGTATACCAGCATTGAAGAAATCAGCTGCCGGAGAACGAATTAGCCTGTGACAGCCATCTGTCTGCATGTCGTCGTCATTGGGGAAATGCTTTCGCCAGGAACCTCTTCATGGATTGGAACAGATGGTAGTCACTGAGATTACTCCACGACCACGTTCGCCCTCATGCAGCGCTGCGCACGTAACTTCTGCAGTGGTTCCGCTGCGAGGTGTTTGACCATCCCACCTATAGTCCTGATCTTGCTCCCAGCGACTACCATCGGTTCCAGCATCTGAAAAGTTTCCAAACAAAGCACCATGTAACCCAATGACGACGAAGAGCAGACAAATTGGCTCTGCTCTCTGGAGCGACACCAATATACAGAAACCGATCGCGAGGTATGACACGTGCTTCAATTCCAGTGGATCTCATATTGAGAGATTTCTTTATTTAAAAGAAACGCACACTCCAGAGAGAACTCCAGTTACAGAGTGCAGAAAAATGAGCAGAGATAGCTGAAAGAGTGCTGTATCTATTTTAATAAATGTCTGTAGGTAATTATATTTTGTCTCTCTTTGCAGCATCCGGGGAACTTACTTTCTGGGCAAACCAATACTCTTCTCTTTGCAGCATCCGGGGAACTTACTTTCTGGGCAAACCAATACTTTCCAAGTTCAAAGCTTTCTTCGAGTTTGATTTTAATTTACAAAAGAACAAAACGGCCATCATTGCGTGCATCCTTCGATCTTTATGCTGTTGGTTAAATTGTTTAATTTATTGATGATGTAAGAAATATATATTGTTGCAAAGATGTAATGCCACTTTTCTACCTCGCTCGTCTTATAGTTGGGGAGGGAGTTTTACAGGGTTAAGCATGGAATAATGGGCATCGTCCATTCCGGGACCCCTGACCTTGGCGACAAATCGACGATTCCAGAAAATGCTACCCTTGTCTCGATATCTCTATTAGGAAAGGAAATACGCTTGAATATATGAGAAAACTCCATGTGACGTCACAGCCTGTCGGAGAGCTTATATAAGGACCGCGTTTGGATCAAGGAGAGTAGTGTTGATCCACTGGAACGATTTTGGAGTTTCGTCTGCAGTGTGAGCTAGAAGCCGGTGAGCTGAGTACGATTGAAAGTGCTGTTATTGTCGTTATTAGTGATTTGCTGACTGTTTGTGTTGCTAAACCTCAAAGTGCTGAACTGTTGTCCGTTTACGTTGCTAATCTGTGCAAGATCTATTCTTTCCTGTTACCTGTGCTACGTGTTTTCCTGCACATTTGTGAATAAACCTTCATTCTTCATTATCCTGCGTGTTGGACTGTTTACAACATACACCCATAGAACGATTTTTGTAACAATATAGAGAGATGAGGGGAAGGGGCGGATACAGAGATTATAGAGTACTGCTTCATTACGAAAATCTTTCATCTCTTCATTAGTATTATGCTGAAATGAAAGATTACTGTTAAAGGTTACATGGTTATAAGAGGAGAAACAAACTTTTATTTGCTTACTGCAAAAAATGGTACACTTTCTTGTTTTAAGAGTTCAGTCGATTTCGAATAGATACATGAATTTATATCTGAAGCTTGATCCAAGTTCTGTTGAAAACGCTCATTAATATAAATTATTTTCACATTCATTTTTCAATTATGTTTAATTATTGCATTCCTTGAATAGGGGCAATGATGTTAGCAGATCTGCATCCAGCAGTGGCGGATCATCTAACAGGTAAACGAACGGTGAATTAATATTTTCAAATATGATTTCTGATTGCAAGGATGATTATAGTCTAGTATAGTTTAGCAACGGATTCGAAAACCCTCCGCGCTTTTGCGCATGTGCCGGGGGGGGGTTATTTTCATCAAAATAGGGGGAAAGTGCAGAATGGAAGGGTTATGTTTACATTTCACTGAGCGTGATCTAGCAAAGAACTCAGGAAATGCGCTCGTATGACTCATTGCCTTGACACCCCTTTCGGTGTAAAATCGTCCAAAAGTGGTAGTCTCGAAATCCGTTGCTGAACAGTAGTTTTGATATGTCGATGACATCTTTGCACTAGCATAAGCCAAAACCCCTCTACTGCATGTATTTTAATGCTGGTAGATGCAGATCTGCCACTGGCAGAATGTTTCTGAAAATCAAGAGAATATTACCATAATACAGCAGGGCGATTTCCATTTCACTAGCCATTTTCTTAACAAAAATAGCTTGTAAATTCTTTCGACAGCATAATTTCAAATTTGGGAGTGACAAGTAGAAGTTTCCAATTTCCCAGTTCCATAATTTCCCTACACATCCCAGAGAAATCAAGAGAAAATCCAAATCATTCCTTGCCTTGAAAGTCCCCTTCTAGAAAATATAATACAATGTATTCCATATTTAATCCTTAGATTATAGAAGGATAAAATCCAAAAAAACATCTATTTAAAACATGGATTTTGGTGGAGAAACAGGGGAGTTTTCCCTCCTTTTTAACTCATTAGTTAATAAGATTCCTTTTGAATTTCCATACGGTCAATTAACAGTAAATATAGCATCATACATGGAATGATCCACAGGACAGGAAATATGACAATCTCCAGGATAATTAAAGTTACACACAAATTAGTTCTGAGGATCGAGAATTCATGATCTATAGGGTGGTCATAAATTATTGAACCCATTTCAGAAATTAATAAAAAAAAACTCTATGATGTAGCAATTTCATTTTTTTAAATGAGAGAGTAGCTCAATTTTTTTTTTTTTTTCCAAATAGGTAATGTGTTTAGGTGCGCTGTTACCGCGCACTAAATCTGTTGCAGCAGGATTCCCAATGTATATGTCAAAATGGCTACCGTGCAGCAGAAGGCAAGTCTCTGGTTCCACAAAAGCAAATCAATTGTAACAGTTCAAAGACATTTTATGTTAAAGTATTGAAATTGTGAGTATCCAAGTAAGAACTCCATCAAGCGTTATTATGAGCAATTTAAGGGAACAGGAAATGTGCATCATAGGAAAGGTGCTGTATGACCATCGGTCTCAGACGAAGTTGTTGAACGGGTGAGGGAGACTTTCGTTCCTTAATTGCTCATACCAATGCTTAATGGAGTTCTTATTTGGAGACTGAGAATTTTGATCTGCTTTTGTGGAACCAGAGACATCCCTATTAGCACAAGATATTGTACGATATCTCTACGATGTTGTCCGGTATTCTGAATGCCGTACAATATCGTGAAAATATCGTAACAATATGGTACAGCGTCTTGTGCTATTAGGGATGTCAGATTGGGTTGGGAATATCTCGTTGGAGCTGATTCAGATTGCCATAACGGCATGTTACCTATTTTAGAAAAAAAAAAAAAAAACTTTCTGAGCTATTCTCTCATTTAAAAAAAAACAAAGTTGCTACAAAATAGGGATTCTTAAAAATTAATTTTTGAAATGGGTCCAATAATTTATGACCACCCTGTATACCAGTCCTTACACAGAGGGAAAAATAACAGAGAAGCTTACACACCAGCCCAGAGGAAGAGTGCCAAAAAACTATTTTAGCAAAAATGAACTTATCTTATTCATATTTTTCACTTTCTGAAACATAGTTTCATGATTCTTTGCAAACATAAAAGATACCCATATCTTTTGCTTTTCCATTTCAAAGATATGCACATTATAAATTATATTTATAGACTACCTAAAATTTCAACTGAATCTCTTATGCATAATTTTATATTCATGGTTCCCTTAAACAAAGTAGTTTTAAACTTCAAATTGCTATAGATATTTAACCTGTGTTCTATTCCTTGCCTATGTTAACATATACACATTTGATTTCAACATTAAATTGGCGTGGCACATTTTACGTCCAACACCATGCTAATAGGCTTAAAACAGGTTCGTAAAAAGAATTAAAGCATAGCAAAGATAATCTTTCACTTAACTGGATTATTTCAATATTTACTCACTATCTTGAGGACTTCCTTTACATATTTCACAGAAAAATTTATCAAATAAAAGAAGAAAAAGAAATCCAGTTAGATATTTTCTTAGCAACAATGCAAGAGAAACATGCAATTAAACATTTCTTTAAACAATGAAAACGGTTTGAAATGCATTGCAACAATTAAAAGTATTGTTGTAAATTGTCAAAAAATATTTTTAAAAATTTATTAAAATTAAAGAAAAAAACATACGCCAACTTAATTGATATCACTGAGAAGGTAATTTTTTTAATTTTCAGATGGTGTAAAAATAATAATTGTGCTGTAATATTTTTGGACCTTATTAAGGAAAAACTTCTACAGTTTAGCTTAATTTTGAATTAATTAAAATTCTAATTAAACTTTCAAAACAAAAAAACCGAGGTGCACATTCCCACCCTCCAAAGTATGTTTGTGCCAAATTACGTTGCTCTAAGCCTAACAGTAGAATGCCAATACACACACACAGACATTCTCCTTCATTATTAGTAGAGATATAACTATAATTCACATTTCGGAAATCATATTTAACTTCGTTCATTAATAAAATTTAAAATTTCCCCCTTAAGATCCTGTAGCAAAAAGACAGCAGAAAGCAAATTTAATATTTTTTTCATCCATTAATTATTCACAAAACCCGAGTTTGAATTCAACAAAAAATAACGCAGATAACAGAGTATATTCTAATAAGTTTTAAATAAACTGAAGATGATACTGTAGAGAATTTAAAGTTACTTAAACAAAATGATAAATTAGGCTTAATATGTTTGTTTTGACAGATTTTTTTAAAAGAAACATTCAAAGAATAATACATTTCTAGTCAAACTTTCTTTAAAAAAAAAACACCTTTATAAAGAAGGCTGAAATGGGTTTTCCAACTACAGGAATTATTTCAGACTCATACAAGAAATCATCAAAAAGGATAAAGAAAGAGCAAAAACAATTTTTCTTAATTTGTCAATTAAATAAATTTCTGATATTGCAAACTATTAATCAAAAATATTTAATGTAAATTACTTGAAAACTGAAACAACGAATTAGTGTAATTAAAGTAAAATTCAGGTTTTTCTCGTTTTATTATCAGATTTTTTGCATAAACCTTGACTAACAAAGATTAAACTTTAAAAAAGTAACAATCTTAATATAAATAAAAGTCATTGTGGGTTTGTATCTATGTTCCACATCTCCTCCTAAACGACGGCACTGATTTCGACCAAAATTTGCACACTTATTAATTAACACAAGGGTAAGATTACTGTCAACTTTTTAAAACGCTAAAATTAATTAAACAGTCAATTAATTAAAAAGTAACCGAAACCGTTTTTCCGCTGCAAGTTCGGAGCAAATTATCCCCCGAAAATTATTTTTATACCATTTTAAAGTTCAAAATTTTACCCTTTTAATGATATCAATTTTATATCTGTGACATTTTTCCTTCAATTTGTATTAATTTTTCAAAATTAAAAAAAAAGTTGACACGCAGACGATTTTAAAAGAAATCAAATTATATACTAGAATTGATACTGATGAGTTGCTAGGCAACGGTGTCATTACTTTGCCATTATTTTTTCTGTTTATTTGTTTTCAAATATCGTTTGGCAATGTTTTCAATGGTTCTTAAAGAATTCTAAAGCTTATTTAATTAGATTAAAAAATCACTGCAGTTCATATCACCTGTCATTTTTACCTGCGTTTCCGAAGAAATAATAAATCCTTAATAATATATTAAATGAGAAAGTGTGTCTGTCTGTTACGCTTTGACGGCCAAACTACACGTAGAATAACTTATTTTGAATGTCAAACATCACGTGATCATAAAGAAAGCCGCGATTATGTGATCTTTCAGAGAAAATAAACAAATAATTTATTAATGGAATAATAAATGTAATTACTCAACTTGACGCTTGATTTTCATTTTTCGAGTTTGCAGTCCATTTAATTTTAGTTATTTATATTTGTATCTTTTCCATATCAGATTTTATTCAAGCTGTCGATAAATTGACGCCTGGCTAGAAATCTATTGATAGATATAATATAGCTGCAAGAGTTTTTAGATTAAAATTTAGAAACTAAAGTTTATTATAACTAAAGGAAAATATGCGACGATGGAGTATTTTGTTTTATGTATTCTGTTGAATGGTAGAAGCGCATGACATATAGCATGGTGGATGTTATGTTACACAGATTGTAAGCACCTAATGATACCATTGAGTACAATGATGTAATTTACAGTAACGGAGAATATATGAAGAATAGAGAATGATTGTTGATTAGTAATTTTGGCACTGATTAATGAAAGTTTAAGTCAGATACATAAAAAAAATATATGTTACAAGTAACGTCATATCCTGTAGAGTTCTTGAACTCCTTAGAATTGTCAGGGGTACCTTCCGACAAGCTGATATTAAAAGTCGGTGTGCCAGTACTATTGATACATAACCTCGATGTACCGAGACTGCGCACGGTTACAAATTGCACACCTAGGTCCAAACGTCGTGAGAATGTTTTAAAACGAGAGAGTGTTTTAATTTCACGCATTCCGATAATACCGAAGGATTTGCCATCCAATTTCAAAAGGTAGGCTCAGGGCCAGACAATCAAAGGGGCAGGCGTACATTTGGAAAACCATATTTTTTCCATGGGCAACATATGTGGCGTGTTCACGTGTGTCCAGACCACTAAACCTCTACATTCGTGCAAAAAACGTAAAACAAAAAAAACGTAGTATACAAAAGTGAGTTAGCATAGATAAATAAATTACCTAACTATAACAGCAAACACTCCTGTTAATCGTCCAATAATGTATTATCAACCGTCAAAACTTTTAATTTTCCCTTTCAGCATGTAACGAAACATTTACATTTGTGAATTTAAAAAATTTAATACTTCAAATTCTTTGCGCACGAAGTTGCGGGTTACAGCTAGTATTTCATAAAGATGAAATGTGAATAATACTACTTTATAGTATATATGAAAAAGTTATAATTTTTGTCATATGTTATTGCTACTGTCATTTGTTAGAATTTGCAAAATTTGGTGTTACCTTTTTTAAATACAATATAGAATACATTTACTTAAAAAGCATGATGGGATGGATATCTTTTCATAGGAACATTTAATTTTTAATGAACAAGAAAAAACATTTAAAAATTAAAATATTTGTAGTTATAAAGAAATAGCTCTACATTTTAATGGTTTTTAACTCTATTGATACGGAACCATCCCTTCAAGCAAAAGAAGATAGCTGTCTGAATGTCACTTGAAATTTCCACCCCCTTTTGTTAAGTGTGATTGATTTCACACCCGCAGTGCATGCTTTCTTCATTAGAGTGGCTCGCCTATATGTCTTAGGGGAAGAGGGGGGTTTTCTTAGAATTCGGACAATGCCAGCTGTCACTGTGGTTTTTGAGGGGGAGAGTGAATTTCCCTTATCTTTGATAGAGGAGTTCCCGTGATAATATAGTTCCCATATTTTGAGTTCCCTTTATTTCAATGGCCTTGGGAATCAGAGGGTTAAATTACTTCGACATGGAATAACAATTTTAACAGATTTTATACAACATTTTATGTACTAATTTAATCATTGAGTTTTCCAAAATATATTATGGGGTTGAAAATATTTAAACATTTATTCATTTCTTATCATTTATTTTTTAATTCTCTCTTTCCTGCCAGCTGGAACAAGAGGCTGACAGACAAATCGACCTTACCAGAGGTGTCAAGCAGCGAGCTGCCTGGGACCTGGGTAGGAAAACAGTGCTGGAATGGAGATTTGGATAATTCCATGAGCTCTACTGGAAGTAGCAGCAGCAGCAGTAATGGATCCCTACCGCCTCTGAGCAGGGAAAGCAACGAAGACATTCCGCTCGCTTTCTACTGCCATCAGTGCAACAGCAAGTTTCCCCTTATTGGTGCAAAGTATTGCTGCGAATGTGGGGCCAAAAGGCGAGGTTTCTGCATTAACCAAACTGGTTAAAAATACTATGTGGATATTAAATAGAATGACTTCTAGCTAGGAATCTTGGAATGATCAAGAGAATGACTTGGAGTAAGTCAGAAGAAAAGAAATATTTTGTAAGTGACGAAAGATTGTGACCAAAGATTTCAATATTTTTTTGCAATATATCAATAGGCGTAAAATCAATTACTTCTAATATCCTTTTCTGAACACTTTTGGAAGCAATTATACAGATCTTCCAAGAACAATTCCAGAAAAATCTTATTACTTCAGTTTATCAACAGATAGCACTGTCTCATGCAAACAGTTCAACTGGTGAAAATGGAGTAAATTATTTTATCATAAGAGAGAAGAGGACAGGCTACAATAATTGCATGATACAGCCCATTAATTTTGAAGACCATGTATATCATTTCTTTAAATTTCAGAATTTGCCTTCTGTGGACTATTATTTCAAGCATGTTCTGATGGACGGTACAATATATTTTATACTTTATTCATAAAATGATTCTTTTCATAATTTTAATTGATGATGAGGCCTACATTCAGTCACTTCTATTTATCAAGTATACAGTGATACTGGAAAATGACCAAAGAAAACTCAAACAGAGAAAAAGATTAAAAATAAAAGCTCAGTATAAAGTTTAGAAATATTTCTGAAAGGGATTCCGATTCTGATGAAACAATTGGTTCAGAAAGGTGTTACTATTTTCCTCTAAAAACCTGTATTTTCATTCAACAGTATGAGAGAAATTATACATTGAAAAAAATATGGAGAGAATTAGATATTACTAAAAATATTGCAAAACGAAAGAAATAAAAATCAACATACAAAATAGGGCTCAAAAGATGAGAGAATTGTTATAGATGAACAAAACTGAAATAACAAAGATAACTATACAGAAATGTTCTTCAAAAGCAGAAAACCAGGATGAAAAAAAGAGAGAATTTAACTATAAATAAAGAAAAGACCAATGGATGATAATTGGATAAAGAGAGATTAATTGAAAGAACTTAATTTCATATATTTAATGTTAGAAAGAATTTGTTGATGCAATGAAAGCAAGGACTGCATACTAAGTGTGCATCACTTAAGGAAAGCAAAGTTCTGGGATCACAAAAGCATTCTGCAACCTTATATAACTAGTATTAGAATGAGAGAATCTTCAAATGACCTTTTTCAAAAGAAATGTGCAACTCATTTCCTATATATAGACAGAAATCTTTCAAGATTGATATTTCTTACAATGACTTGACTCAACATATTTAAAGTAAGAATGAAACAGGCTTTATTTACTCTTGCGAAAGCAAGGGCGAGTTGTTCTTTCATGTTAACATTTTAGTAAAAATATTTCAAATATTTTGATAAATTTACTTTTTATATAAATTTAAAAATTCATTTTCTGCACATAAACAAAAATATCGGCAATTATGTTTATATAAAAGTGAAAAAAAACTGCTTTGGCGTAAATATATAGGTAGTAATAAACTTTTGTAAATTCCGATGCAAAAATTAAATGTAACTGAATTTACAAATAAATTCCACAATCATATAAATATGAATGCATTTCAATGGAAATGTTGTAAAAATGACTGTTTGCTTATCAAGAATGAGAAACAAAAGGAAAAGTGTACATGCAGCTATGTGTAAAATGTCCTTAATTAGAAAAATATTATTTTACATCATTTAAACATTCACTCCAACAGAAATTCAGAATTTAAACAAAAACATAATGTGACAATGACATTTCAATGCCTCTTCTTTTATTAATTAAAGGGAGTTTTAAAAATTTTGTAAATAAACAGACATCTTCAACAAGTTTGTCTAATAATATGCCATTTGCTTTGGACAAATTAATTAAATTGATAATTTATATTGATTTTAATGAATATGAATATTCAAGAAAAAGTTGACATGTTACATAATTTATTTTAATGTCTAACAAGATCACATTATTAATCATAATTATTATTATAAGTTTGACACTTGGAATCCATAAAGTATTCAACTCGATAAAAGTGGCAAATCTATTTTTCAACAAATCATTTAAGTTTCCATCATACAAACTGACACATTTAAATAAATTATTAGTTAAAATCTATAAAATATGGCATTTCCTATAAAAATTAAAAGTTTCTGTGCACACAGAAATTTTTACACATATTTCAAAATAATGAAATGACAACTTTCTTCATTTTAAAATTATATTAAAAGTTTAAACTCCCTTCTAATCATAAACTCATAAAGTAAAAACAAATCAAAATTTCAGGTTTCAGCATTAAATATTAAAATGATTAGAGAAATTCATGTCAAAATGATCTAAAAGTACTTGAACTTTTATATTGAAGGAAATGTGAAAGTTCATTTAGATGAAATTGTTAATTCCAGCTAATTTAAGCAGATTCGATTCAGGCAAAATCATTACTATTTTTAATGCTCCTAATAGTAATGTTATTTCAAGAATAGATGCAGAAAGAGTGTTTTTAGCTATGATGCAAGTTTTTATGAGCTTTAAGAAAATGAAAAGTCTGCATGTAAAGTGGAAAAACAATAAATAAAATTACCTGATTTTATGGCTCTGAACTTCTTTATATACATTATAGGGATCGACTGAGTATAAGTCATAAAGAGAAACACATAAAAATCTACAGACACAATTTCATATGAAAATAGACCTTTTTAATACAAAATAAGACATTTACAATGTTCCTAATTTTCTACTAAATACAAATGGTCACAAATATTGTAACATTTTTAATGTTCATTCACACACACAATAAATACTTTTACTTTATTATTATAATAGTAACTAAATTGGAAGCAACAAGGGAAGTTACAGAGCATATGTCTCACAGATACAGTAGAGCACTGTTTATTTGTTTATACATTGTTTTGTCACAGCAACGCAATTCATTTGTAACCATTGAAAAGACAAAGTACTTCTTTATGCAATGCAAAGCTTTGATTATACATTCTTTCCCCCCTTTCTAAAATTTGCAAATTTTTTACCTTGGTCACTATTTCTCTGTTCTTATTGAGGGGGAAACTTTTGCTAAAACAGAGTCCCTATTCTTATTGAGAGAAAAAATTCAAGGACCTTTTCAAGGAAATTCAAGGATTATAAAAATACATATTTTAGGCATAAAAGTGCAAAAGATGAATGATTTTTCATATTTTTATATAAAAGTTTAATTTTAAAATTTAACATTTTCAATACTATATAGTAAAATGTTAGCACTATCCTGAAAATTTTAAAATTAAACATTATTTTTAAATGAATTTGCATTAGTAGCATTAAATTTATAATAATCTTATAATAATCACAGTTGTTAATTAAAATTTCGATTATACATCATTTTACATCAGTCACCTGAAAAGGGTATAAAACAATTCCTTACTGTATCTATAAAATACAAAAATATTACTGTATCATACTTCTTTCTTCGTAACTTCTTTAACACTATAATTATCAGGGTAATAAATTTAAACAATGGTTATATCATTCATCTTGTTTTAAAATAAAGATGATTTAAGTAGAGTTAGTGCTTTGATTTTATCAACAACAAAGGAAAGAACCAACATATACTTTATCATAAGTCACAGTTCATTTCATTCACAATAAAAAGTAATGAGATTAATTGAATGGGGTAGATCATTATTCCACTAACACGTAAAATAAAATTATGTATAAAAAACATTGGTAAACAATAAAAAATATATATAACTTAGTTTTTCATGACAGTTTTAGATATATCAAGACTTATTTTCTTCCACTTGACTTCCATGTCTTCCTTGGCCTCTCACGAATTTTTTGGCTCCTAAAAGAATATTTTCAAATGGATTAAATCTATTTCACAATAATAATAATAAAAAAAGACTTCAGCAATTCAGTGATTTTTGAATTTTTAATATTATTTTTCAAATCAAAGAAATTGGAAAGGTAATTTTTATAAAGAGACATTTTACACAATTTTTCATAAACGGAAACCATTCAATTAAAATTTCTATCAACACATGAGTGATTTTAACATGGAATGTTCGAGAATTACTTATGCTTACACAATGAAAAACTCAACTATAATAATAAATATATGATCTGATAAGTGCCCATCCTTCAACTCAAAATTTTATTTTGCTATTTCAGTTCTACCACCTATGATTACCGGTTCATTCATTCAAGCAATGAAATACCTTTGGTTAGTAATTTCAATCTTTTAAAATTTAACATAAACAATAAAGAAGGCAAATGGTATTTAATATGCACTAAAGAAAGCTCAAAATGTCAAGAAAAAAAATGAAAGACCTTGAAAAACATTTTTAAAAATCAGATTGCTTGCTAAAATTACTAGTTGAAGTTCAGATAAAATGTAAGCTTGAAAAAAAAATGGGGAGAGACTGTTTTTCTCAAACAACCGCTGATGTTAAAGAAGTAGGACTGCTTTACTTGCGTGACTCTTTTCCGATTTTCAAATTTTTTTGTAACTTCTGTTGTTATCCTTTATATCTAAAATAAGACATTAATATTTTTAACATATGTAGTTACAGAAATATAGAGGATCTCCTATACAACGTTATTGGTGGCGCTTTGGCATGTGAATCAAATTCCTTCCTGAAACCCCAATGGGAGGAACGTAGTCCTACATTAAAATTTAGATGCATGGAAGTGCAGTAAAGCACCGTTTACACGTTTGTCATTCATATGTAGTTTCATTAAAGTCCCTTTCAATCATAATCATTGTAAAGATAAAGTATTTTGTATATATGATGCAAAACTTTGGTTATATGTTGTTTCCCCCCTTTCCAAAATTCACTGATTATCTGCCTCGGTCATTATTCCTTTACTGTTATTGACAGGGAAACTTTTCCTAAAAAGAAAGAAGATTAACATCCTTATCTTCCCCGCCATTTAAAAATAAAAGCCTATCTGTAAGCTCTTAACTCGCAAAAATAAATGCATAATTTGTACTCAAGATATGTAATAGAGTTATGATTTTTCTCACTTTTATGACATTTAATTTTAAATTTTTAATAATTGTTTTAAATTATGTAGTAATATACTAGTACAATCTTAAAAAACTTTAAAATTATTTATTACTTTTAAATGAATTTGCATTAGTAATATTAAATTTATAATAATCAAAGTTTATTAGAATTTGATTATGCATCTTTTCGTTTAAACTTCGCTTCAAGACAGACTGTACAAAAGACACACAAATGGTTCTTCTTTATATAAAAGTAACAAAGAAGTATTTGCAGTTTAAGTATTAAAACATCTACTAGAGAAGCAACACAAGGGAATGGTTAGAAATGACAAAAAATTTCAAATGAAAGTTGTGATATGATCATCAAAAAGTTAATATTTAAAGTGGCAACAATATCCACAATATCTGTTGACTTGGACATGTAAGGCTATAGACTAGAGTTTCCCAACCTGTGGTACACGTACTTCTGGGGGTACGTGAAATCAAAGTCGATAATGGTGGTTACAAGAAAAAGCACAAGGGATTAAAAAAATTGCAGAATTTTGTTTCTCCAATGTTGTGCGAAAAGTAAAAGTGCAATCTTACAGCCTTCACTCAAAATAAAAAGAAAACAAGCTGGTAAATAGTTGGTGGACAAATTAATGTGGGCACTTTAAAATTTTTTATATTTTTTCGAACATCTCTTGAAAATCTGCATAGATTTTCTTAGATGTGATCATTAGACTTGAACTGACATTTTGTAGTGCAGATTCAGTCACGAGAGCATTTAGGGGATGGTCTACAAATTGACAAAGATGAAAATTATTTTGGCCCACCCTGCTGCCACCTGCAGAAAGCTGATAATGAGTTAAAACTTTCAACAATGGTTATATTTAAAGTGCATAATATTTACACGCAATTTCGTAAATTTTTGAAAAATATTCGAGATAATATAAAGGTTTTCTTAAAAAATCCCAAATTTTTCTGCATGTTTTTTTGCTTATAACATGCTGAGTTTTTCATTCAATTGTACGAAATATACAGAATACTTGACAATATGTTAGAGAAGCATTGTGTAAAAATTTGGAATAAAAAATTTGAATATTTCGAGAAATATGAGCATTTGTAGTAAATAATTGTTTACTGTGCATGCACAAAATGTAGCATCAATTTTCTTTCATAACTTCAAAGCCGCATATGTAGGGAACTTATGTAAAAATTCCAGTCAAATATCATTAATATTTAGAAAGATATGAGCTTTGCGACTTGGTGAATTTCGGTACACTCTAAGAGAAGCTAAATGATGAGGGGTTTTCCACAAATTGATATTCTAGCAACTTGAATCTTCGAAAAGTAATATTAAATATTATGGAAGTATAATATTCTGAATACCCATGTATACTTATTAACTACATTATTTACTATTATTATTTTATTACTTTATTATTATACATTATTTACAGTTTGTTGTCGAATTAATATGGATATTCATAAAAATTTATGATTTGAACTGTTGAAATGCAGTAATTGTCGAAATGCAATTTTTGCCAAATTAATGTGAACAGTTGCATATTTTCATAATTTAGTCTTTTAAGTACATTGCACTCAATCATAACTGGTTCAAATGATAAATTCATAAATTTTTTATGAATGTCCATATTAATTAGGAAACCAACTGTAAATAATGTATGATAATAAATAAAGTAATAAAATAATAATAATGTTAAATAATGTAGTTAATTAATAAGTATACATGGGTATTCAGGATATTATATTTCCATAATATTTAATATTACTGTTCGAAGATTCAAGTTGCAAGAATATCAAATTTGTGGAAAACCCTTCATCATTTAGCTTGTGCACAGAAATTCACCAAGTTGCAATGCTCATATCTTTCTAAATATTAATGATATTTGACTGAAATTTTTACATAAGTTGCCCTACATATGCGGCTTTGAAGTTATGAAAGAAAATTGATGCTACATTTTGAACATGCGCAGTAAACAATTATTTACTACAAATGCTCATATTTCTCAAAATATTCAAATTTTGTATTCCAAATTTTTACACAATGCTTCTCTAACATATTGTCAAGTATTCTGTAAGTTTCGTACAATTGAATGAAAAACTCAGCATGTTATATGCAAAAAGCGTGCACAAAAATTTGGGATTTTTTAAGAAAACCTTTATATCTTCTTGAATATTTTTCAAAAATTTACGAAATTGCATGTAAATATTATGCACATCAAATATAACCATTGTTGAAAGTTTTAACTCATTATCAGCTTTCTGGGAATTGGGGTGGACCAAAATAACTTTCGTCTTCACCAATTTGTAGACGGTCCCCTAAATGATCTCGTGACTGAATTTTCACTGTAAAATGCGAGTTCAGGCCTAATGTTCACATGTTCAAAATTCTAAGAAAATCTATGCAGATTTTCAGGATATATTCGAAAAAATATGAACATTTTAAAGTGTCCACATTAATTTGGCCACCCACTGTAATTGATATTTGGTCTTCATCAGCCTCGATTATACATGAATCATCAATGTATTCCTAAAAGTTGTAGCTTCACTAGGCACCACTGTTGTATACTTTTTACTTTTTCTAGTTTAGACTTATTAAGTTTATTAATTCGTGTCATTTGACTCTTCAGCTTAACTAAACCCTTAACATAATTGATAAAAACTTCTTTGCATAGACAGGTGGTTGGTGGTGGTGGTAGGGGGGTATGACAGTAGGGGGTGCATGAAAATATAAGGACTAATCAAAGGGTACGCGAGAGAAAAAAGGTTGGGAAGCCCTGCGATAGACAGTATGTAATAATACCGTATTATTACTTAATAAAATACTTTCCAAATAACAAACTGTGTGTATTATCAAGCAGCATGGAAGACAGATTTTCAGGTATGTGCAGGCTAAGAATTAATAGCACGCAAAAGAAAGAGACACTATTACCAGATTAAAAGAGCACAGGAAAATTATAGGGCAAGTTCATTTCTCACATCTCACAAGTGTTTAAAATGCTTGAAGAACCAGGTATTTATAGATCAGAATTAGGGATTTTTCAGTATCCTTGGGCAAAAAGGCAATAACTAACTTTTGTATTAATGAGAACTTTCAACATTTTCCATAACCTGTTTTCAGTGTTAGATTTGGCAATAAGCTATCAAATATCACAAAGTTTGCATCACTTCTACCAACAAAAAGTTATTATAAAGTTATTTCAGTGATCAATAAAGGTGGTCATTCTCCAAGGATTCTACTGTGCAGTAAAACATATTGTATGCCCAGCAACCTTTCCCTGCCTACCTCAAAAGGTTTCAACTGTCTGACAGCGACTATTGCAGTTGTGGTGGAATTGGCACGGCACTTCACTATGCCACGGAGTGTATTTATACAGTGTCTTGGCATATGAGGAAGCCAGCGCCAAACTTCGAACAAGAATGGCTGAAAAGGGTCGCCAATAACCTCGTCTCCAGGCATAAAATTCGTGGGATTATCAAATTCATTAGCGAAAACAGAGATCTTTTCTGGCCTCCCTAGCCTTCAACTTTCCAGCGAGCTGAACTTAGTAGCTCAATTATCGGACATTCCCCCCTTCAAATAAAAGAAAGGTATAACAACATCTAAAGAAAAGAAGACTACTACGAACTAATAGTGTAAAAGTGAAAATGCCTGTGCTGTACATAGTGTATATATTTCCTTCTTTTTGTTTTTCTTAAATAAAATTCCCGTGTCTTGCCCATCAAACCGTTCAGTGACCGGTCTGGTCACGGATATGGGGGTAAGAGACAGCGTTCTGTTCTATATACCCAGCTGTTTTGCAATACAAAACATATCTATCTAAAACAGGACAAATTGTTTAATATATTAACAGCCATCTATACACATGTATTTTTGAAAGTTTAGGGGACAAAATAAATAACTTAGGCATTATTACTTAAGGATGATGGCAGTGATATAGACCATTGAATCATAAATAGATACAATACACAGTGGAGGCTTCTCCCATAGGCATTAAAGGTGCTTGCCTCATGCCTTGAGAATCTAGGGGGACTCAAAACCTATTTTATGTACATTGTAATGCTAACTCGACAGTGACATTGGGGGGGGGGCGGGGGGAGCCTCAAAGCAATTTTTAGCCTGTGGCCTCATATTGACAAAATCCACCATAGACAATAGAGTCAGAAAGACATACAGGGAGGTCATACCACAATTAATGTGTTAAAACATGTCAATCAAAGATGCCTTGTTAATGTCAAAGAGGCAAATTTTGGATGCATGACAGTAACATTTGGTGGATTTGTTTCTTTGGTATCATAAGTAGCATGAAGAAGTGTGACGCATGTTTATCATTGTGTAATTTGATTACAGCATGCACGTAAAATACAATTTTAATTATGTGCTTTTAATAATAGACATCTTAAAAGAAGGTATAGATTTTATTTTAAAAATAATGAATACCACACAATTATATCTACCTTTGATTGCTTCGTTCATAACAGAGATAGCAGATTTGCTCTCCATCTTGAGAGCTTCTTCAAGGCTTTTAGCATCAAAAGTAGCTTTGTAAGTGGACGATCTATCAACTCGCAGGCTTTCTTGAGGCAAATCACAAAGACTCTGGGCTAGATCAATAGCTTGTTGGAAGGCTGGGTGAAGAAGAAATGCAGAAATAATAAAATGGACACATTTATTCATGAAATTGGCCATTAAAGAATAAAATCAAATTAAAGATTCAGTTGCCTTACAAATAAACTGTTCAACATAAATTAACTAACTCAAAAAGTACATAAAGGGAAAATCATTCCTATTCACATAATCAAGAGCCTTCAAACCCATTTTAAAAAGAAAATTATGAATTTCTATCTGTTTCTATGCGAGATGATATAAACAAATTTAAAATTAATTCAGAGGCAGCTAACTGATAAAATGTTAATTTATAACAAAATTTAAGTTTAGTGTAAATGCATATCAATGAACATGACATAGAATAACTAGAATATGACTTAGATGGTTTTAAGAATAAATGAAGAACTTTCAATAACAGTACAAAACACTTACAAAGCACTATAAATTAACCTTAAGGTATCTATTTGCATCTTCATCAGTTTTATTAATATCCATATTTTCATAGTATCTAGATATTTTAATAGGGAATGAATGTGTAAACATTTTAGTAGATTTTAAATTTTTTTGGTATTTATAAATTTAATAAATTACAAAATATATTTCTCAACAAATTTTCATTTCCATTAATAACATAGATTTTTAATTTTTCCAAAATAAAAATTCCAAAAATAAACAAAATGAAATCTGATATGGTATTTTCTGCCAAGATCCCTTTTGAACATTTTAAACAATCTTATTCGTATCAAAATGTTGAAACAATTTTTTTTTATTTATACTCTAAACCAAAAACTGAGTTAGGAAAAATTTAGATTAAAAAATTCATTTGTGAACATGGATAGAAAGCAGAAAATAGCATATAAATATAAGAAAACGATAGAAAATATCTGAATAAGACTAGCGACTCTCAATAAGAGACCTCAAACAAGAAATGGGTGCATACAATAAAACTAAATTAACTTTGCAACATAACTAATTTGGATGCAATAGACCAACAAAAACAACATATATATAGCTGAATTTTCCATTCAAGTTCAACTGAGATTTAAAAAAAGACTGATTTAAAAAAGGGGGGGGGGGAATTCTGGCCGCTTGTATTTTCAGATCCAATGGATTTATTTAAATTCCACTTAAACTGCTTCAACATTAGGACATTCATCCTATCAAATGACAACTTGTTCATTTTAATATCTTAAAAACTGAGAAGATTATAACCAGAACACTATTGCCAATAATGTTGTGTGTGAGATTGAGACCTACAACTACTACTCAAAGTATTAATATAGAAAAGAAGACACTACTTTTTCCCAATCCAAATACTATGGATTACAAATTATCTGAACCTTAAATTCCATTTAAGAGCAGAAATTATTTAACCCGTTAGTGCCCAGCGTCCTATTTATAGGACAGTTACATTTCATTTCCGTGGATAAACTGAATGCATTTTATTGTTTCTTTTTTGTTTATGAAGTCAATAGGTACTACCAAACTCCTAAATAGTTTTCAACAGGCACATACCACCGGTAGGCCAGATTTTGAAATCAAAATGTCGTCACTTTGAATTTTTTAAAATTTTTCCTTCGATTTATTTTTGAGGTAATGCAAGGAATTAGAAAGTTATTATTTTTATTTTTAATATTTTACTATATTTTAGAAATCTAATATTTATGTAGAAAAAAGTTTAAGAAAATTTTTCCGATTTTTTTATAATTTTTTTTAAAAAGAAAACCGAAGAGTTTGCCCCCCCCCCCCGCTCCGAATTCAATTTCAATTTACAATTAACTTAATCTTGGTGTTTTAAACATAATTTAATAGAAATATTGAAATCTAGGCTTCAAATTAATTTGGACATTAATGGGTTAACAAAATTAAATTTTCAGTTGATGCAGTTATTCATCAAGACAAATAATATAAATGCACAGAAAAATAGAGATTTCAGAAGGCAAATGGAATTTATTAAGAAATAAAGTATCATTACGAAGGAAAAAATAAGAAGCACAAGTACTGATTAAAAAAAAAACTTAAAAGTGAGTACAGAAACACATAAAAGAAGCAAAGCAAACTCGTCTAAATTAAATTGCAATTATACAAGCAGAAAAGCTCTTAATTAGCATTAAGCTAAATAAAATTGCAACCAAAATCCAGAAGGATAGTAAAATGTTGTTTCATCAATAAAATTTATTATACACAATAACAAAATAAAAAAATGCAATAAAATATAAACACATAGTAAAAATAATGAATTGAAAATAATTATCAAACATTCGTAAAAGGAATACAAAAAAATGAAATTTTCTTTAATTTTTTTTTAATAGCCACTAAGAAAGGAAATAACAGCTAAATAAGATAAAGGGTAGAAATATTATAAATATTTAATAACCAGTGCAATTATTTTTTACAGTATTATACATAAAAAATAATTATCAATATCACTATAAATACATTCTTTTTAAAAAATTACCGAGTAATCATCAATTTTTAGCTGTAAAAGTTTTTCCCTGCAATATTTAATAATGAGATACATATGGATATTACCGATAATCACAGTATTGAAAAACACGTAATTTATAGAAATAATACTATTGATGCATGAAGGTTGCCATCACATCTGAAAAAGGTGGAAATCATTTTTTAAAAATTGTTTCATGAAAGTAACATTCAGTATTGATCATCAGTAATGTAGCAAATCTTGATGACTATTCAGGAAGAGTTTCATTTAGAGAAATTTTAAAATATTTACTTCATGCAATCACCTTCATATATAATAGCACTGCATCCCAAAGCATTCAATGGTGCCATTTTTTTTTTACTCCTCCCACATGATATACATTGCAATCTTAAAAATACAAAGTGAAGGTGGTTACAGTAATAATATCAGGTTCCATGTGAATGTGATGTCATATTAATTACCCAAGCACCCGTAACATCTCACTGACGTAGAACCTCATATAACTAGACGCATCTTAACCCTTAAATGCCAAGTGTTGCCTTTAAGTAACATACCCAAATTTGTCTTCTAAAATATTGAGAATAAAACAAACTCTAATGCCTGTTGTTGCCAATAGGATCCTTATTGACAATTTACAAAATTTAGATGGTCAACCTAAGTGCTGATGAAAAAACAAAAATAAATTGATGTTTTTCACTTGATGCTGCATCTTTTTATGCTTGAGAATACTATATTTTATTCTACGATGTTGTAGAAAATTCCTTAACCATATTATTAGTTATTAAAATTCATCTGTTTAATATTATAGAATCAGTTCCCTAACTATATTATTAGTTATTAAAATTCATCTGTTTAATATTATAGAATTTTATAAAGGAAATTTTTTTCTCAAAGCCTAGTTTTGTTGATTGGTAACAAACTGTTTTTAACTGTAAAACATACTTATAATAAAATAGGATTTTTAAAAATATTACTCCCATGTTTTATTCAAGAAATGAGAGTCAAAAACATTCTAAAATCAATTTGTAAAAAATTGGGCACTTAATTGGGGTTAACATCAAACAATAGCCATAGTGCCATAACTTTATCAGATGTAAATACTTATGAGTAAGGTTTTTAAAAAATGGTTTTCATCCTTTTTATAAAAAAATTACTTTAGCACATTAACTACTACGCTATGCACTGGTCATAAAATGATTTTTGGACAAAATGTAGGATATGGACACTAACTCTTTAACATAAAATTATTTCATGCAAACCTGGAAACAGAAACTATAAACATTGAAGTAAATAATTTGGGTATTTATAATTTATTATATTGCAGTGAACAACATATGGCAGTTAGTGTGCAAAGGACATCACTTCAACTTAATAAAATTCAAAATAATTTACCTTCTCCTTTTTTACACAGTTTTGTAACAAGGCCCATTTCATAGGCCTCTCTTCCATTGACACCTCTTCCTGTCAATATCAAATCTAAAGCTCTAGCCAAGCCAATCATTTTTGGCAATCTTACAGTACCACCATCAATTAAAGGTACACCTATAAAAATCAACCATTAAATAATTTAATTCAAACAATTAACAATTTTAAAGTTTGGCAAATTGAATTTATCACTGATTTGATTAACTTTAATCCAAGGAACACACAAACACATGAAAAATACAACAACAGGGATTCTACATCAACATTTCTTATTTATTACTAACATAATATCCCAGATCTGTCTCTCGGTAACGCTCTGATAATCAACAATAAAACTCAAGCCACTGTGAACGTTAAACAGCATTATTTCATTGTCACAGAACCTAAATTTCAGTAATTTTAAAAGAGTGATTGTCGTTCTAATTTCAAATCTAATAGCTCTAAAATAGTGAAATAAAATTTTCTATCGATTGATATAAAATTTATCTCACTATGATCAATAGTTCCCAAGAAATTTTAAATTATACTAATCATATATTTCAAATTAATTTCCATTTTTAATGGAAAGTACTAAATTACATCAGTAGTATATCATGAGTGTGATATAGTTTATCGTGATGATATAATTTGATAATATTTTTTGGCAATGTTTGACAAGCAGAGAAGTGCTTTGTTTTGATTAGACATCTGAAGTACAAGGAAAATTGTTAAACAACGAAAAATACCTCACAGAGAATGTTTTTACCAAGAGGTTTTTGAATAAAGAAATATGTAAATAAAACAAATATTTCCTGTCATAAAACATATGTTTATTTTATTTGTTTTCAATCAATATTAAACATTTATATTGCATATATATCTATTTAAACACGTCAGATTTGACGGTAAATCTCTCGAATGAAGAGGCAATTTGCACCCGTCATGGTATGACGGGTGATTTTCTAGTTAATATAATAACCTATGTATATAAAAGAGGAAAGTATGTGTGTGTGTGTTTGTTCGTTTTTTTGGTTCTTTATGCACGTCTACACCGTTGGACCTTCGGCAACCAAATTTGGCACAGTGATGTTTTAGCACAAGAGGGAGCTAACGCCGTAAAAATCATTTTAAAATTCAAATTTTATTTATTTACTTAAATAATGAAAAGTTAGCTATTTTAGACATTTTCGTCAGTAACTTCTGAAATACTTATGGTACGAAAATTATTTTTTATCTTAAAGAGCAAAACATTATCTTTTTAATGATACCAATTTAATTGTTGTACAGTTTTTCTCTAACTGGAATTGACATTTCAAAATTCATTTTAAACTCAAATTGCAACAATGCTTTTATTGTTATAAAATAAAAGTCAAATTTGACCTGATATCTCTTGAAATGAAGAGGTAATTTGCATCTGTCATACCATGATGGGTGATTTTCTAGTAAGTAAATTTTAAAAAAATCTAATTCTCTTATTACGCTACTACAAAAGTAATGGGCAATTTTATTAAGAAAGGGTCATTCCATGTCAAATCAACACACTCTATAAACCTCACAATCTCGGATTTTCATGAAATTTGGCAGAGATGTACTATTGATATAGACTTGTAAAAATAACAAATTTGATCAAGATATGTGGACTCCTTTTTGAATTACAGCAATGTAAATTTTCAAAAATTTGCCCAAAAACAGCAAACGGAAATTTTTTGAATTGCTCTAGGAGCTCTCCTAATTGAGCTGGAGAGCTGGGACAGGTGTCATTTTACAGCATTTTGCATGCTTTTTCCAATGGTATACAACATACTATAGGTTAGTATCCAAAATCTTTTGTCAAAATTTAAATTAAAATTTTAAATTTAAATTTTTCAAAAAGTACATATTTTAAAATTTTCAAATTAATTCCATGAATAGTTTGTATTGTTGTAAATCACCTGGCAAAACATTAATTTGGGATGACAATGGGTTAATAGTTAAAAAAAATTTAAACTGAAGCTTGCTTTTCATTAATTCCCTGTATTGAGCTGAATAATACAAGAAAGCTAATATTTACACTAGGGTGAAAATAAATATGAATGCTAACCTGAAGGAAGAATACAGTAATGAGTCTAAAATAATTAAATCGTACATGTTTTTGTACTTTGGCAGAATACTTATTAGCTTTTATGATGAAAAGTTATTTTTACTTAATCAAATTCTTCATTTTTCTGCAAAACATAGCCGAGCCACCAGTTTCCTTCATAGACAGTGGTGATGTAACCTGATATGTCTTCTAATTTCAGTTTATTTGGATATTTTGACACTTCTTTTTCCCAACCCTGCAAATCATATGAAAAGTATTTCACCAATAATGTTGGTGTAGTTTTGAGAATGAATGCATGATATTGCTTGGTTCCTTGGATAGCCAATGCTTGATCAAAGTGACTGTTCAAGAACAATTCTGATTCAGCATATTCCTCTTGGGTTGAGTAGGCAAAATCTACCTTGGTAATATTTTCTACAGTGCACTCAAAAAATTGTCGTGGGGTTCGAGTTTGATTTTTATATGGTCATTGTAAACTAGCACAAGCTGCCAATCTCTTTATTGAATCCCCTATTCCTTCGCAAGACCCTTTTCCATGTGTTGTGACCGAAAAATAACACTCTCCTTTCACTTTAAAATCTTCCTTATGAAAGGAGAAGTTCAAAAAGTTTTTCTTATTTTTGTATTGGGTGGCAGACCCATCTGAAAAATAATAATAAAAAAAAATCTTGTTTGGAAGTTTTTGAAATTTAGATATCAGAAAGGGTAGAAGTTTTTTTTAAAGGTGTAAACAGCAACCGTGTTATGCTCTAGACAGTCAGAAACAACTACGCAACTAACATGTTCAACTTTGTTTTCCTGTTTGAAATATATTACAAAAGGATGGTTTGTGACCTGTTGGCTTGTCCAGGGATACCTCTGTGCTTCATCTTGCTATGCTATAATTTTCAAAAAAATCACAGGCAACAGCAAACTCTTTGAAATATCCTTTTCTGTAATTAAAGAATGCTCCCTGTTGTTTGGCATTGAAGTTGTGCTGAACCAAAAAAGACAACTTGCTGCAGAATAAATCAATACATTTTTCTGAATATTTCTCTAAGGTTTTTAGAAAGGAAAGGATCTCTAGGAAACTTGACTTTGGCAAACTGAAACCACTGGTGGAACTTGTTCAATCAAATTTACAGCAAAGGATTCTTTCAAAATTGTACCTATCTTAGTTTCACTTGGACTGTAAACACAGTTCCCCACATGTTGCAATCAGTTGGTGATGGATTAGAAAGTACTTTTGGTAGGCATTGATTGTAATTTTTTATGTTGCCATTTGTTACAGTATTCATTTTAGCATTGTCTGTAATCAATTTGACATTTTGGTAAGTTAGGCATACACAAACAGAGTGTGTGCCACTTTGACCAGCTAACACACAATGTTACGGTCTCAACTCAGCAAATTTAGAGAAACCTATTTTTATGCAAGGAAACTTGTCTCTGAAATATTTGTAAGCTTATTTAAAGTATGAAAAACACCTAATATAATGAATGAAATTCTTAAGAAATTAAGATTGAACAAAGAAGGAGCAGTTTAAAGAAGCCACCAGATGAACTTTTCTTCCTTGTGCTGTCCAGAAAACTGCTCCTTCCTTGTTCAATCTTAATTTCTTAAGAATTTCATTCATTATGTTAGGTGTTTTTTGTATTTTCATTGTTATCTTGGTTGCTTGCAGCATTAGCATGCTCCAGATGCTTTGTTTATATCTTATTTTAATTTTATTTGTATTGATTTGTGTTTTTACCTTTAATGTCATTATTTTATCTGTTTATTGTTAAAGTATGAGCTAATAAGTATTGTGCCAAGTACAAATATGTACGAATTAATTATTTTAGACTAATTACTGTGTTCTTCCTTCAGGTTAGCATTCATATTTATTTTCACGGAAGTGTAAATATTAGCCTTCTTGTATTATTCAGCTCAATACAGGGAATTAAATGAAAAACAAGCTTCAGTTTAAAATTTTTTAAACTATTAACCCATTGTCATCCCAAATTAATATTTTGCCAGGTGATTTACAACAATACAAACTATTCATGGAATTAATTTGAAAATTTTAAAATATGTACTTTTTGAAAAATTTAAAATTAAAATTTTAATTTAATTTTGACAAAAGATTTTGGATACTAACCTATAATATGTTGTATACCATTGGAAAGAGCATGCAAAATGATGTAAAATGACACTTGTCCCAGCTCAATTAGGAGAGCTCCTAGCGCAATTCAAAAAATTTCCGTTTGCTGTTTTTGGGCAAATTTTTGAAAATTTACATTGCTGTAATTCAAAAAGGAGTCCACATATCTTGATCAAATTTGGTATTTTTACAAGTCTATATCAATAGTACATCTCTGCCAAATTTCATGAAAATCTGAGAAGGTGAGGTAAATTTTGTTCAAAAACTGTGTTGATTTGACATGGAATGACCCGAAAGTATAATTATTTTCTGTTTCCAAAACGAAATGCTAAATAATTCCCAACATATAACACGCTCATATCTAATGCCATACAGCTTATAGATCCTTGTTCTTTGGCAAAAGTAAATAAAAAAAATATTCTTAAATATGTTTAGCTTTATATTCATATAAAATGATACATAAATAAATTAAAATTATTAAACTTTTCTAATAATGTTATAATTACTCTATTCAGACATTCATGCTTTCATGTTGTATTGCTGACAATATAAAGCACCTTAGATGTTTGACATCAAATTTATGTAAAGTATTGTCTAAAGATTTTATCATTGATTCTTGAAATCACCATTAAAAAATAAGTCCCGTTAATAACTTTTCTATTTATCTTACACACATATAAATAAATAAATTAAACTGCTTGCAAGAGAATTAAAGAATTATAAACTAGCTTATCAAACTACTTATTCATTTCATTTTTTTTTTTTTGTTTTGCTTTACATTTTAGTTAAGCAGGCTTGGGATGTAGTAAAAAGGTAGTTTCGCAAATGAGCCAAAAATTCATATCCAAAATTATATAGAAAGACAAACATTA
>BGPR01016974.1:0-33492 GCA_013235015.1 Araneus ventricosus
ATATTATATTATATTATATTATATTATATTATATTATATTATATTATTATCTTATATTATATTATTATCTTATATTATATTATATTATATTATATTATATTATATTATATTATATTATATTATATTATTATCTTATATTATATTATTATCTTATATTATATTATATTATATTATATTATATTATATTATATTATATTATATTATATTATTATCTTATATTATATTATTATCTTATATTATATTATATTATATTATATTATATTATATTATATTATATTATATTATATTATTATCTTATATTATCTTATCTTATATATATATTATCTAGTGTATCTTAGTATCGTATTTATAGTATCTCAGTATTATTTGATAGAGTGATTGCAGAATTATTTGATGATAGAGCAGAAAAACAATTATTCGCTGAAAGAGAATATGATTTTCAACATAACGAAATAAATGTTCAAACGAAAACTTTTGTTTATGCAAAGCATTAACTGCTTCACAGTCTGGTTGGAACATGGTTTTTTTTCGCATTGATTTTTAAATGAAATGCAGTAAAACTTCGATTAACCGGGCTGTGGCGGATAACCGAATAGACGGATAACAGAAATATCTTCATGCATATGTACAGTCACGTGGTTTCACTGCTTGACTTGGGACTAAAATGAGTATAAAATCCTTTACAATTGAATAATGCATACATGTTGTATTTAATTTTACAAAAAGTTCAATATAAACTTCGATAAAAAGATTATTAACGTACAGAAATGTATTGTAATACTAAGTGTGGAAAAGTTCTATTTCGCACAAGCTTATCAGGAGAAAATTTATTGTTTACTTATTTAGACTTCAAAAATGTAAAACTGATAGTGTACTTATCTGCCCTCGAAATGATATCACGCAGTATGGGATCCAACATCTTTTATTTCTTGTATTTCCTGTGGACATGGAGATCATGTTGTACACATAAATCAATGATTCACGCTCTTATGCTCAGCAGATAATCACTCCTAAATATATTATATTACTATAATGTGCCTCTCTTCGGCATGCAACAGAGTGTAATGAGTTCTTTTATTTCAGTTCCCAAAAATGTGTCCTGAAAAATGCGTGACACCTCACAGTGGAAGCGTCGCTGGTAGAGCTAACTTTTTCGCTCACAGTAAGCAGCTAACTTGCAAGAAAGGTTAAAGGTTGAAGGAGGGCCCTCTCCCATCCGGCCAGGCCCTCACAAGGTTCAACGGACTGACCTCTCTTACTTTTGTGGGGAAGTTCATAACACTAAGAGACTAGTTTTTTTTTTTCAAGCTCCGATGGACCATGAAAAAGATAAGAGTTGAAGGCAAAAAGAATTTATTACCGAAAGTTATGTTCAAACTTGGTTAATTTTCGACATAATGGCCGTGAATACTCAGGCATTTTTCATATCGGTGGACCAGGTTCCCATCCACTCTTCGATGAACGTTCCCACCAGTAACGTGAGATGGGCCATAACGTTGCTTTGAATCTCCTCATTTTTCTGGAAGCTTTGGCCTCCTAGCCAGTTCTTCAATTCGGGGAATAGATGAAAATCACTCGTCGCTAAGTCGGGGCTATACGTCGTGTGATCAGACTCGTCCAATCTAAACTGCTCCAGAAGCTGCTGGGTTACAACAGCATTGTGAGGGCGCGCGTTGTCATGAATGACCCCAGAAGTCAAAATGGCTCTTCGCAGTCGCTGTAAAGTCTGACAAGAAACAGCCACATAGATCGTTTCCCACAAAGCAACCTTCTGCTTGAAAATAGCTAATAACACTACGGATCTCGCACTTTGCGGGAGCATCAATTCTATCAGCCATGTTTACGTGCCGACAGATCAGCTCAAACTGGCCAGATGGCGTCGGCGGTAGTTGAGGTTATAGTTAGAGACATGCGCTGTTGCCAAACACGCATCCCCACCCCCTACCACTTGTCTGCCTATTTCCCGGCTCGATCGAAGGTTGAAGAAAAATGACCTTCAGATATTGCAAAACTATAAACCTACATTACTTTTTGCTTTTTAGACGATGACGGATAACAGAAACTGACGGTTAATCGAAGTTTCACTGTACACACAAAAGTTTTTTAAAAACTCATAATTTATTCATTAGCACCTTTTCAATTGTAAAAATGTTAGGAATTTTAATTACAAATATTCTTTAGTTTGGTTCGTGGTTTATTTTTATATTTTTGTTATTGTTTAAATATGTTATTTATATTATTTATTATTGTATGAAAGCTCCTTTTCAAAAATCGATGAAAAATGAACAAAAAATAATGAATGCAAACATGAATAAAGCAAAATATAATTGAAAAAAGTGGATAAAAAAGGAGTAAAAGCGAAAACTAAATGACAAATTAACGTACAAAATTCCATTTAGAATTAATATGAATACCAATGATGAAAGGAAATAATAAATCAAAAGAGAATATACATGAATGTATAAAACAAGATATACAGAGGCTGTTCACACATTTTTTAGTCAATTTTGTTTCACTGTAAGAAAAAAACTGTTTGCTTGGAAAAATTTATTTTCACCGCAATTACATTTTTGAAAGTGTAAGTTATCATCTCCTGCCTGAAAATTTTGTTTACATGCAAAATGGCGCCTTCAAAGAAGCGATGGATGGAAGGCTAAGTTTTTGCTCTTTCTGAAGCTTATTCAGTTATTCAAAGACACTGTGAAAGACATGGGTTTTTGATATTTAAAGCCACGATCGGAGATATTGTTACAAATTGATAATTGTTCCAAATACGTATCCGAGGAAACACGCAGTTCTTCGAATACGGCAAAGAGAGATATTTCATGATTAAAAAAAATCCTCCAAGTCAAAGCTTTGTTGGAAAATCATTAAAATGCTCCGTATCAATTGTAAACAAAATTATTAACTCTAATTTGAATCTTAAAAAGGATAAAAAAATACCATGTTCATCGTCTTTCTTAACGTCATATTGCTAAACGCAGAAAAGGCTGCAGAAATCTTTATTAAAAGCATTTATCCGAAGAAAAATAAAAAAAATTTAACAATAGATAAAGCTTGAGTCTATCTAAATGACTGCATGAAGAAATCCATTTATTATGATCAAAGAGGAGGAAAAAATTTAAATCTTGGTTCAAAGAATATAAATAAAGTTTATCCAAGGGAATTATAATTGCTTTTGGTTTTTCATATAGTTTCAAAATAAAAGCAAAGAAAGTGGAGAAAAATATTAAGATCAACTCCTCATACTATCAGGAACATATTATCCTCAGTCTTTAAATATGAAATACCATATCTTTACCCACAATGCCATCAATCTGCAGAACTGTTTCAAGACAAAGCGAGCAGCCATACGTCACAATCCACTGTTAATGTCCTGGAAAAAATCGAGCATGAAATGGGATTAAGAGTATATCCTTCACTGATATTTGTATTAAATATCCTGATGTATCTATTGCCCATAGATGTTTGCGCTTTTGGACTTTTAAAAAGCACATTATCTAAACGCCGACCTACAACAATTTGTAGACTTTGGAAATCTGTTCAAAAGGAATTCCTCTTCCGATACTACAAAATACATTATTTTCATGGAAGTTACGATGTAAAAAGATTGTTAAGAGTAAGGGCTATCAAATTGAACGTATAAAACTCGGAAAAAATTATGTTAAATAGTTCGAAAAATACCATAAAAATAGTCTAAAAATGTGCGAACTGCCTCTGTATTGATAATTAAATGGCTGTTTTTCCTAAAAAATGATGTACAACAGTTATTCAAAAAATAATTCGTATTTACGTTAAATGCAAGTGAAATGCAGTAGACTCTCGACGATCTGGATGGGGAATGTCCGGCCTAGTGAAAAGAATAATTCTCTGTAGTTTAATGACAAATAACTTACTTTGGTTTGAGTTTTTTCAAAAACTAAGAACTGTCAATTTTGTCTCTTTCATCTTATGCCTACCTTCTCACATTGTTGTAATCATTTACCAGTGAACGGTACAATAATTTTAATTAATTTTTGAAAGAATTAAAACAGGTTTACTTTAATGTTTTGTTAAAAGTGTATGTATTTGTATTTTTGCGTGCATGATTTTGTGTTTCTTGCAGTTAAGAGAGACATTTTACAATTTATCTTAAAATGTGTATAATACTCGTATATTTATTTTGGGACTTCCTTCTATCTATAATACTTTCTTAAAACGTATTGTGCAATACATAGAAAACATTTATAAAGTACTGGCCTGTTCTGAGAGGTCAGAAAATATGAAAAAAGCAGGTTTTGGTATAGTTTAGTTATATTAACGTCCCGTTTTTGAAGCACGACGAAGGCTATTTTGGGACGGACCTTGTAATTTTGAATCTCCCCAATTCTCCGCACCACATCAGCGGGAGGACGTTTGACCCCCTACGTACGATTTAATGTACAACAGGCCCAATACACGACGGATCTCCAGTGGAATCGAGTTTCGAACCTGGAACCCACCGTCCCCGAAGCCAAGGCCTTACCACCAGGCCACCGTGCGTCGGGTTTTTTGGTATAAAAATAGTGTATTTAATGATATGTGTGTGAGAAGGGGTTAGAATGTGAGCATTTATAGAGCTCCGACCTATCCGGCTTTTTTTTTGCCGTTATCCTGCCTGCTTTTCGACCACATTACTCTAAATAGGTCATTTACTGTACAGGTAATTCCCGGTGTTTTTATAACAAGGTTTCTTGAATCTGTGAAATACTTCCTTCGATACCCCATCACAGGATTTGATTTCAATCTTAAATTGTTAAGGAATTCGAGAAGTCGAATCAAATAATTGATTCAATTCATTTTAAGCAGAGCTTAGTTCATTTTAAAGTTTTATTTACTATCTATAATACGGGAAATGTTTTAGAAAATTCCTTAGTGAAGTTGCATTGACTCAGTACTTAAGAATTTGCAAGGTGATGTGAAATTCTATCATTTCGGTTTTACAATGATAGCCACTTCGCAATAGTATGAGTATGGTAGTCACGTATCAGTATGGTATAGTGACTATGAATTAACTAATTTTCGGCTTTTTACTAACTAGGCATTAACAAAAAATTACAAATTTGAAGACTGTTCTGACAAATCTGCTGGGCAAAAAAGTGCATAAGATTAATATATTTTACTCAGAAATACAAGTCTAATTCCATCCAAACCATGGTTAGGAGAATTCAACCGTTTTAATTAAGTGGAATTATTCCACACTTTCCCGGAAAAGTAATCAATTAAATTTAGATTATTTTCGTTGTTTGTTGTTCTCAAACATTTTGTTTCAAGATCGCATCGGGATTTTTTAATCTTACCAAAATCAGTTCAAAAGACAGATTAGATTGTTCAAGCTAGTTAATGTTTTCTTCCTTAGAATTTTCGGTGGTAAATACTTTAATACTGTTGCTATCTCAAAAAAAAGTGGATATAATCCTTTCGGTATCTGCAATTAATCGTCTACAAACATTTGCCGATCGAAAAGAAAAAGAAGAAACAACGCGACATTTTGAGTCGAATGAATATCTTTCACTTCTTATGCTAATTAGGCTTTATTGGTTGTCGAATTTTCATTGACTTTGTCATGTAATTGTTAATTATGCGATTTTGTTTTGCGCAGATGGAGATTTAATATTTTGCGATTGAAAATTGTAATTATTCTTGTAAATAAGAACACCATTTAATATAATTTTATCCAAACAGGATTTTAATTAGTTGTTCGAAGAATCCTTTGATCAGAATAGGGAAACATGTTTTCTTTTCTGATTATCTCGATGTCTTTTCTCATTATCTTGATAGATTTCATGAAGACGACATGCTTTTGAATCGGAACAAAACAACGCACAAGCATACTTCTACGTTCAGAAAGTCCTGGAAATTGTTTTGTTATGGAACAATGAGTAGAGACTGAGCTGTTTATTTGGTGTTTACTACGTGCCACTAAGCATTTTCCCCATCTTTCTCGCAAAGCTGTAAATGCGAACTGCATGCCTTCTTTTTCCACTTCCTCCAGTGCTTCCTTTGCTGCTCGTTGCACTTCCTCGGAACTTGAAAATCTGGTCCGGGGCGAGATCAAGGGTTGGTTGTGAAAGTCCCTGAGTAAGACGTCTTTTTCAGGTTATTTGACAACAGGTGGGACTTGGGAGCAGTCGCATTATCGTGATAGAGCACCCATTACTTCACCTTTTAAATATCTGGTCGCTTTGCGTATCACCGAATTATACAAACGTTTAAGGATTTTAACGGATACTTTTTTTTAGTGACTGTACGACCATCTTGGAGGAATTTTGTGTTCCTGTTCCCTTGCATTCGAATAAAACTATAAAACTACGTATACTTTTCCTTTGGAGTAGTCAGAATTGTACTTTTTAGTATTGGTAATAACGGAGATTTTTACACTTTTGCTTCTAACTCTATTTCGACTCATTGATTTATTCACTTGAAAAGTTTCGGCAAAAGATTTTCCTGGCAACAAATTTGACGCTTGGGAGATCTTTTAAATTCGACATTTTTTTCCCGGCGACGTACAATGGGATATTTCCATGAAAAAAGTGGACAAAACTATTTTCTCGCGACTTTTTGCCTAGAACATGTATATTTTCTTCTATTTATATATTTCAACTCTTTTAGTTTAATTTATGCCCATAAAAAGATTGTAAATATTTGTTACACACATTAAAATTAAATATCAATGTTTCGAAATAATTCTATTTGTAAGTATATCATCATTTTAAATAGTGTATCATAAAATAAGATTAACAATTTTTTTTCATGAGATTGATTATTACTGAGATTTTCCTTCTTCACTAATATCATCTTCTTCTTCACTAATGGCATCTTCTTCACTAATTTCTTCCTCTTCAGAATCTTCACTTATCGCTATTTGTCCGGGTAAAAGCATCTCTAGGTTTTTTTTCGAAAAAGGTTTATAGTACTTTCTTTTCCTCATTTGTCTAGAAGAAGACAAAAAGTGGCTAGAAATCAATAACATTCTATTAATAATATCAATGTATTAATGTCGCATCCTTCAAATATTCAGCAAGTCTTATAGCTGTGTGGTCAAGCAAGATCTTGGAGATAAAATTTCAATAGAAGTTTTTGTAACTTGGTAACTATTTTTGCTGGGATAACATCCTTTTTGAGCTTTTTGTATTAAAGAGCAGCAGGGATATATTGACACAGCACCTGATCGTTCTATTTCGTATTGATTTCTTGTTAAACCAGCTTCCACAAAAAATGAGAGGGCCTCTGCTGGAGTTAGCTTTGCAGTTTTATTTTATAAGTTCGAAATGTTTTTCTGTATATGGTGCACGGCTCGGATTTGAAGTAATGTCTTTAACAATTTTGGAAGCATCAATTTTTGTTCCATCTTTTAGGTTCATTTCAGCAGCAAAAGTCAGTTGTTCGGTTGGCACTCAGTTCTTAACTTCTGTGTCCTTCGCTTTTTGGTGCGAGCACATGCTTCTTGAAATGGTTTGGGTGTAAGACGATAAGACATAAATTCTGAATTTCCAGTCGAAATGAAAGTAATAGATCCCTCAAGCAATTCCTTGTTGCTCCTTAAAACGTCTTCTTTTTTATGTGCCGCTATCCACTTTGCTTTAAGCTGAGATTTAAAATACGAGAGCTTATGTTTAAATCTTCTTCGTTACCTTTCAGAGTAATTTAATATATTAAAAAGCCTTCTTTCGAGGTATATCAATCTCATGTTTAATTCTTTTGGGGGACATTCTTTCATGAAACTATATAGATACTTTCTCTTCAAAACTTTCATAATTGATGCTAAAGGAAATGCTTATTAATTGTACGCCATGCTTTAAAAATAACCTGTAACGCTATTTGCTTGTTATCATAGTAGGTTAGAGCTAATTTAAACTTTTGCAAATAATTTAGATTTGCTACTGCAGACAAGCACGTAAATTTCCACATTAATAATTTACACATACTTATTCACAATTTAAAATGCTCATATTGGAATTTAATATTATTCCAATGTTCCAAACTCTTCTTCAAATTATCTAAAAAATATTAATAAAATAAATAATAGAACGAAATTATTCCTAATGATTACCTCCACAAACGACTAATTCTATTGTTCGAAGTAATAAATATCAAAATGCACCGAGAGGCTCCTCCATTAGCGATCTCGATATTTGTCATAAAAACATCTGCGAGTTCCGGTTAAGTTTTCTTTGGCGGGAATTTTGTTTACTTAGCTTCAAGAGCGCCATATACATTCATTTGGTTGTACTACATTCCCATTTTCAAAATACTTTTATTATAAGTATTTTTCACATTCTTAAGCTGGTGTGGTACGGAAGTTTGGAGATTAAAGTGTCTTCTCAGGTGTCGTCTTCAGCATCTGAGGGTTTACAAGGAAGAATGTAGATCACACCAACTTTCTTGACAAATTTTTACTGTCGAATTTTATAAAAATATACTTCAAACAGCTGAAATAATATAAAACATTGTTTCATTATTTTCAACCACTAAACAAAAAGTGCAACCACGAGGCCGTCCGCGGCTAACACCTTTTGATCTTCTATCTTAGAGATTTAGCCTTTCTTTCGGTACAAAAATTTTAGCTTGGAAGTATAACTAAATCCTTAATGTTTGTAAAAATTATTTAAAAATTGAAAAAAATTTCTAACAAGTTTTAATTGTCTTACATTTACACAAAATTTTACTAAAAATGTGTAAAAAATGTATAAATATTGTGTGTTATTCTTCCATGAGTAAGATCCAATACAAAAAACTGAAGTGAAACTACGCTTTATCACCTGATTATACACTTGAAAACAGCTCTTTTGAAAAGGCTACTATTATACAAATACTTTCAAGTACTAATTTCTAACTTGTAATAACTGTATTAATTTACTAGGTATGAAAATGCAAAAAATTGGCTTAAAGTAGGATATTACAGCTATTTAACTGCATAGTTTAATATATTTGAGCATCTTAAAACTATTTTCAAAAGTTTTTTATCTTGTCCACTTTTTAATGCAAATACCCCACTGTGCGACGGGAAGTTTTGAACACCTATAATCACAAGCTAATGCGTTGTACATATTTGAACGAGATGAAACCGGTTCTGACTAGTCGGTTGCATGATACTCTTCTCATGTTCTTCGGTGGGAAATGGCATAATTCATTTAGATTTGAAAAATATTTAATAAGTTCCTGAACTTTTTAACGCAGTACTATAACTGAAAAATTATATTTATGCTGCAATTACTTTTATGGAGTCTGATATTTTTAAGAGCTTTTACAAGCAAAAAATGGTACATAATTTTTCACATTATTCCTCTCAATGAATCTGAAAATGATCATATCTGTAATATAAATCTTCACTTATATATGTTAATATAAGTTGCTTCAGAAAATATTTCTTTATTTATAAAATTCGCAAGGCACTAAAACCCGAAACATTTCTCAAGAGCGTAATGCCCAAAATTGTATTCTTCCTTAGAACTTACATTTATTATTATAATTTATAAACAAGATTATTCTGCCCTAATAATGGAAATGCTAATTGTTTAATTATAATGTTTCGTCGATTCATAGTCTATTCATTTAATAGACAGCTTTTCTCGTAAGACAAGATATATCAGTGTTTGATCGAAAAAATTTCATGTAAATTGAAAGTAAATGCTTAATTACTTATAGCTATGGTAAAAATATATACAGTAAAGTATCATTTATACGTTTCTCATTTATACGTCGTTCGTTAAAATATGTAATGATAAAGTACTTCGTTCATACGGCACATAGCTTCGACTGCACTTCGTTATCCCCCGTTCTAAATTGTGAAAAATTCCTCCTTCCTAGTATGTGAAGTGCGAGAAACATATCATGACTTCGTAATTATTCACAATGGATGAATTAATAGAAGACAAATTTCCTGGTGCTAATTTAAACGATTATGAAGAAGTTATCCCACCTCCCTTTAAGACACATTGGGCTCCATTGAAAAACTTCGAACTTATTTCTTATGTCAAAAGAACAGTGAAAAAACATCCAATGAACTTAATTCGACGCATAATGCTGCACTTAGTACTCACACATAATCAGAAACGTCACACGACGGTTAAAAATCATTAGGCGTTTAGGTGCAGGCAGGTGTTTTTTTAAAATTAAACACTTACCTACATACGCATAAATTGTATAAAACAAGAGATGAATAATTAGTACTCGATATACAATAAAGGTATGATTTTTCTGACTGACGATAAATGTTGAATTTTAAAATTTCATTATGCATTTCCATACTATGTAGTATTATACTAATACTATCCTTAAAAAAACTTTAAAATTATTGCTTTTAAAAGAATTTGCATTAGTAGCAATAAATTTATAATAATCAATGTTGTTTAAAAAAATTTCGATTGTATGTCTTTTCTTTTATACTTCGTTTTATGTCAGTGCCTTGAAAGACGTACAAAATGTACTTACTTCTCTTTTAAAATGAAATAATTTGTCGTAGTCTATTCATTTAGCAGACAGTTTTTCTCGCAAGACAGGATATAACAATGTTCGTTCGAAAAACTTTCTATCAAATTAAAAGTAATTATTTATAACTATGGTAAAAAATATATACTTACTGCTCTTTTAAACTGAAATTATTTGATTTATACAGGCTCTGTAAAACTTCTATACTAGAAAAGTAAATCTATCACAATATTACTTTGATTCTCTGTACTTACAAGCTTTAATTAAATGTGTTGGTATATTTGAAAATTTCGATACAACATAGTCACTGAGAATAAATTAATTTTCAGTCCTTTCAAATTAAACATTAACACAAACTTACAAACTTGAAGAATGTCTGACATTTCTGCCGCGTAAAAAGAAATGTATCAACGTAGTGTAATTCTAAGACTAACATATTTTAGAATTAGAGAGAGAATTTAATCATTTTGATTAGACGGAATGATTTCGCGTTTTCTCAGAAAAGTAATTAATTCAATTTGCATGCTTTCTGTCGTTTATTCTTTGAGAATTACATCCAAAGAATGTGCAATGGTACCGATATCAACTTAAAGCGAATTGCACAGAGTTTTCTTCTGTGTTTTTCTCTTGAAATATTTCATACTGTTGCCATCTCAGAAGGTTTATATAATCCTTTTAATTTTCTTTTTTATCGGCTGCTAAAATTAGTCAATTAAAAAAGTAGAATTATGTTTTTGTGAAATTCGTAGTTTTCAATCGAAAGATTATCTCCCACTAGAAATTATAATTATATTTCGCTTAACTGACTGATCGTTATTGTCAATATCGTATAATTACTAGTTCTGTAGATTTTTTCCCATTAAATATGTATTATATGGAGAATTAATGCATTAGGATATAAATCGTTGTTATCTTGTGAATAAGGATGTTATTTCATGTAATTTTAATTTGCGGACAATATTTCATATCGTTATTCGAACAGAACATATACGTTTTCTATTTTGAACCTCATTATCTTCACAGTTTCCATGACAGCATTATTATTTTGCTCTCAAAAAGATAAAAATTCTAAATAATTTAATGGTAAGTCACAGTTACGTAGCATTTGCCTTTGAAAATTTTGATATTTTTAAAATTAAAGAAAAATTATAAATATATAAATGGAAAATTGTTTTTCACATCAATTTACGTAATCTGTTGGCGATGTTTCTACAGTCATATCTGCAAATAAACTACAATGCATTCCATATTCGTAACATATAAATAAATGCAGTCTGCTTAAAAAGTCTGTGTACGTTTATTTAAAACTAGCCATCTTCGGCGACCAGCTTGTTGATCGCCGGAAATAAAATTTCAACTGATTCTCTTATGCATAATTTTATATTCGTGGTTCCCTTAACAAAGTAGTTTTAAACTTTAAATTGCTATAGACATTTAATCCACGTTCTTTTCGTAGCCTTGCATTTGTTCTGTTCCTTGTCTACATTAACGTAAAATATGCATTTGATTTAAATATGAAATTGGCGTGGCACATTTTACGTCCAGAGGCATGCTAATTGGCTTCAAACACGCTGATAAAACAAATTAAAACATAGCAACGATAATCATTCATTTTACTGGATTATTTCATTATATACTTTCTATCTTGAGGACTTCCTTTACACTTTTTACAGAAAAATTGATAAAATAAAAGAAGAAAGTAAAATCCAGTAAGACATTTTCTTAGCTTTCAAGAATGGAAGAGAAATACGTAGTTAAATATTTTAAACAATGAAAACGGTTTGAAATGCGTTACAATAATGAAAAGTATTTTTGTAAATTTGTCAAAACTATTCTTAAAATTTATTAAAATTTGACAAAAAAATCATGCGACAACTTAATTAATATCATTGAAAAGAAAATTTTTTAAAATTTTCAGATGGTGTAAAAATCATTTTTGTGCTATAATATTTTCGGAAGTTATTAAGGAAAAACGCCAAAATTTCGCCTAATTTTTAATTAATTAAAATTTCAAAAAAAGGGCTCCGAGGTGCACATTCTCACCCTTCAAAGTAAGCTTGTGCCAAATTTCGTAGTTCTAGGTCTAGAGGTCTGAACTGTAGTCCGACTTCTGTCGAACGGGCGGTTTGAGGCGGGATAGGGCTCATAGGGTTAAACTCATGCGTTGCAGTGGTATTAAACACATTTTTATGTGTACTATTGTTGCTATATAATTAAGAGCAAATTTTTAAAAATAATATAAAGACAAACGAATCAAGCCTAAATCAATATCATACTACGATGCTTCGCACTTGAGGTTCGAATTACCTTTCATTTTTTCAAATAGTTTACCAAAAAACTGATGCTTCGTTCGAAACTAATTATTCGAATATTTTTCACGAAGCGTTTCTTAATTTTAAATGCTAACGTGTTTCATTATTATTATTTATCGACTTACCGTTTAACTATTAGTAGACAACTTTCCTGGAAGCAGAAGATGGGTTTCCTGAAATAGTGATATTTTTACTCGAAAAAAATTTATATAAAAAGATTTGTGTTTAAGCTAGTAAAAAATTATATTAAATTTAATTCTAAATATTTTATAGCTGTGCATAAAAACCTACTAATTGCTCTTTCAAATGCTAATGATTTGATTTAATCATCTTCTATAAAATCTTTAGTTTATTTAAGATATTTCGTTATCCAATTCAACTCCATCTTGTGTATCTACCATACCTTGACTATGAATAAATTAATTTTCGATCCTTTCAAGCTAACTTGAACACAAAGTTACGAGCATGAAAACTTCCCTGATAATTCTACCGTGTTAAAAAGTATATCAATGTTGTGTAAATCTGAAACTTACGTATTTTAATCAGAAACGGGAAATAAATGCTTTCCGCAGGAAACGAATTACAGAAAGATTTCAACTAGTTTAATTAAACAGAATTATTTCTCGTTTTATCAGAAAAGTAATTAATTAAATTTAGATGCTCTCTGTCGTTTATTCTTTTCAATAAATTTCTTTAGGGATTCCATTTGGAATGTTTAATCGAACCAAAATCAGCTCAAAGCGAATTGCATTTTTCTAGTCTGTTTAATGTAGTTCTTCTTTGGTGTTTTCTGTTTAAATATTTAATACTGTTGTCATCTCAAAAGGTGGATATAATCCTATTGCGTTTTTTCAATCGTCTGCAAAAATTAGTCAATCTAAAAGGCGAGGAAAAAGAATAACTCTTTGAAAATAATTAAGTTCTCTTAATTGTCTAATGTTCATTAATGATTCAAAGTTTAATAATACAGTTGTTAATCCTGCGTTTGTTTGTCGTTCAATATTGAAGGTAAATGGAGATTTAAAACATAATGGTGGAAATTTTCAAACTTATTTTGTTTATAAGTGAGCCATTACGTGTTGTTTTAATATCTAACGAAGTTTTCTTTCTTTCTTTCTAATAACCATTTGTTTATAATGTAGAATGTTTTCTTCTTTTAATTATCTTTTTATATAAATTAAGGCTTAGTAATTTGAAGAAAGCTTATATAATCACGTTCTAATATTGTTTACTTTGTTTTTTTTACAAGAAGAGAAAATGTATGGGGATTTTTATCTGCTTATGGTATTGCCTTCAAACAAAATATTTCTTTCGATTTAATTAACATCTAAACTTTTCAAAAAGCATTTAATATCAAGTAAATTAGGAATAGTTATTTGATATTAAATGTGTACAAATATTTTATAATGCGGTCAACTCGGTATTTAAAAAATATTCTGGAGATGAAGTGGTTTTTAGTCGTACGTGCGATCTCTAGTAAATATTACCATTCAAAATCGAAACAGAAGTTTTAACAATTGAAGTTATCTGACAGCTTTTAAATGGCGGGCTGGTACCATTGACGTACCGTAGATGATTTTATATGTTATTTTGCATAATTAATAAGCATTTAAAAATGAAATATATTACTGAATTCTTACGACTGGTTTCATTTTAAGATAAGAAATACGCATCATCACTAATTTTAGGGCATATGTTTGAGGTAGCCATCACTAGGATTTATTCTCACTCGCTTTCGGTGGTTGGAAGTTTATTTAGATTAGATATATTAACGTACCGTTTTGAAGCAACACGAGAGCTATTTTGGGACAGCTCTCATAATTTTGAACCACGATCAGATATTTCAATGGTTGGAAATCTAGCCTAACTGGCGATCCGCTTATTATAGCGCATACTATAATAGCAAAATTGCTATTATAGACAAATATAAAAAGAAGAAACAAGTCTTGCATCGGCCGGGAATCGAACCCGGGCCGCCCGCGTGGCAGGCGAGCATTCTACCACTGAACCACCGATGCTACAATCAGCTGATGAAACACTGTTTTCTTAAAAGAAGCACAATTTGTTTATTTTTATTTAATATTTAAATGACCCGCTTCCCCGTGTTTGTTAGGTCACCTGCCTCACGTTATCTTCCGAAATTATTGCCTCGAGGCGAGTCTTCCGCTTCTTTCCGAAAAATAAGAAGAAGACGAAGTTATATCCTCGTCACATGAACATTTCATCGGAGAATAAGAAATTATATCATAAAAGGTTTCACACAAATCCCATGTTTTAAAAGTATCGTTACTATTTATTATATAAATAAAATATGATTTGCAGTTTAACAACAATTTAAAAAAAACTACGGGCGGAATAAATGATGTGTAGGAAGTTCTGATAAGTTTTTTCTGCATGTTTAGTTTATTTCACCCTCCGTTTGTCACGGGTGAGCTCGCTTGGTTATACAATTCATTCATCTTTGTAATCAACTAGTAGTGACTTCGCGCCCTATGGGCTACCTCCACAGACCTTTGAGGAGTGGGGATTTACGAAGTTACAGCTGCAATCATCCTTCACCTAAAGCCGAAAACCGTGATTCCGATCTCGCAGATCGCCAAGCCCTAAATTCCAAGGATTTATTTTTATTCTTTTTTAAATATTGATATTTTTTAATTTGAATCCATTGTAATTGTTTCATACAAAATGAATTTAATATGATGAGTCAATTTCCTTTCAAAATTGTGAATGATTGTCTAATATCAGTACATTTTCCTCTAGTTCAACGCAGGATTAAAATTACTTCTTATTTTTATTTTCAAAAGTTAGATGAAAATATTTTTTTAAACTTATCTCTATCTCTCTCTCATCGCCTTTAAGTTTCTTTTGATTCAACATTTTGCTTTTTTTGAGTTTCGAATGTTAAAATTTTTTGGACGGATGTCAATCAATTTCTTCCCGAAATACGCAATTTGGACTTCTTCCCTTTGACCGATTGTCTTCGGAGCCGCTGGGTTCCAGGTTCGAAACCCGATTCCTTTGAAGACCTGCCATGTGCGTAGACCTGATCTGACGTCGTGGATCAAACGTCCTGCCGCTGGTGTGATGCGGAAGTTTGCAGTGGGGTGCCAGCTCAGGTGTGCTCGTCATTTGACCACGGCTTAAAATTAGGAGGTCCATCCCAAAATAGCCCTCGTGTTCTTTTAAAGGAGACATTAATATGACTAAACTAAACTTTCGGTACAGATCTACGAATTTGGTGGCAAGACCGCATGCTGAATTTCATTTATTTAGCTTATGATGTAATTGATTTTTCATATTCACAGACAGAGTTAATTCCACAAGTGCCTACTGAGTCTAAAACGAGGGATTTATCAAACTCTCGGGTGTCTATTTTTTTGACACATTACTTTCTGTTTGCATAGTTAGTATACGATAAAGTGAAAAGAACTAACGTAATGAAAAAAAGAAAAAAAAACGATTTTTAACGACGCTATCTCCTTAAATTACACGATTTCTGTCCACAAATACCCAACTTAAGCATTCCAACCCCCACCTGTGACAAAGCGACCGTCGACGTTCCGTTGTCTCCTGATACCCTCACAACAACCTGCTTCACGCAAGAGTTAAGCGTGTCTTCGTTTGAAAAGAAAAGGGCTGTAATCCTCCGTCTGAGCTGTGCTGTAATCTGATTGCTCTAAGACTCCGAATAATCACGGCCGACCGCGAATTAGTTAAGCCGGATGGATGACATAACAGTCAAAGCACAGTTGGAAATTTTTAAGACGCTTCGTGCCTTCGATCGAAGTTGGAGAAAGATGACATTTTGGGAGCCTGAGTTGGCAGATGGGTTTAATTTATTCTGGGATGGTGTTGGTAGTAAGTTGCGTTTCTTAGTCAATATTGGAGAGATACAAGAGAATTGTTTGATGTAATTATTTGATGCTGCTGAGTTTTATGTTAATGTGAAAATGTTCATAAAGAAATTTCAGAATTATAAACAACTTTATGATCATCATGTTACCCTGATTTTCAATATATAAGGCGCTATCTTTTAGCAAAATAGCGAAAGGGGCTTATGGCGATGACATAAAAATTTCGATTCATGAAACAAAGAAAAAAAATGTTGGGTTAGTCTATACTTATAAAAGGCAATGTTTGTGTGTGTGACGAATCTATCGCACTTAGAGCCACAGGTAGTCGTAATACCACTTTGTAGCCACTTTGGCACACAGGTAGTCTCGAAGTTCACTCTCACAGTTCCTCGAAGCCGACATTTTAAAATTTAATCTATAAAATGTTTTATTTATTGTTTTGTGTTGTTTTGGGTAATTTTTGGCACGTTTTTGACTGTAATATCTTTTCTAATGATCGCTGAAAAACAATCAATTCACCATCGGATAGAACAAACAATTTTCGTTCTAATGAAGTTTGTTTTGAGCTTCAAACGTAATTTACTGAATTTTGAGAAATTTAAAAAAAACAGTAAGTTTTGCCATCGAAATTTTATTTTTTGTTTTTAAATTTGCTGCATCCGACGTTCTAATAACACATTATTTTCAATATTTTTCAGCTTATAACTGGAACGGTTCTGTCGGATTTAAAACAAGAACGGTTAAAATAGCTTTTTCCGGTTTTTTTTAAATTAATTTTTTCCTGGGCAGTTGAAAGATATTTTTCTCTAGCGAGCATTCTCCCGCGGAATTTTCTCCGGAGCTTTCCCAACATACATTGTTGCAATTTCATTGGCTGACGGTGCAGAGCGAAGGATACGTCATAATCTTCAACTGAATGGCTTCGATTATTATTTTCAGCAGTGTCTTAACGTGTTTATGTCTCGCATAATTTACTTATTATTTTCACGTTGCAATTTTTTAATATTACAGTTGAAATGTCATTATAGCGAAGAAAAATAAGCGGGAAAATCAATCATGTGTATCTTTTGTTTTGTTTTCAGAACTTTTTCATGTCATTTTGGGCGGGTTTTTTTTTTCCCATTTTGTTGAAGTCCTGATTCCACGGGCAACGCCGTGCGCCTACTGCTAGTACAAAATAAAATACAAAGCTTAGAAAAAAGTAAATGCATATTGTTGCTGTTATATAAAACTGTGGCATGTAACACACACTGTAAATACGACATTTCGATGTTAAAACTAAAACCAGTAGCGACATATGGCATACCTGTACTCGAGTTCTGTAAGCTGATCACATTCAGCAAACTATCTGAAAGCAGATGTTCTTCCTTTACAAGTATTTTGCATGAATAAAAATGTTTGGCAAATTTGACATACCACATTTTGACATAAGTACGGTTGTGTTTAATATCCATTTTTTTCATTGAACATTTGTTTACTGCAATTATTTACTGGTAACTATTTGCAAAGGAAATAAAGTATTTTTATCAGGCTAAGCTGGAGTGAAATCCATCGTGATGCGTCGTCAAATATCCTCAGTGATGTAGCCGCAACTTTGGTAGCCCGGGGCGAAACTTGTGAAATTGCCCCGTTCTTTTACAAGATACATTGGGAAAGGGCACATAAACTTCAAAGTAAATAATAAATTCCGGGAAAATAAACATTTAATTAGTAACGTAATTCATCGTTTCAGGTCTTCAACCTTTGCGAAATAGCGCTTCCACCACCAGTCTCACTTTCCCATACCTCCAATTTACCGATAAAAGTTGAAAAATACGAATTAATTACATTAGTTATTTTTTATGTACACAATGAATGAGTCAGTATGAGTGAGTCATGAGTGAGTCGGAACAATTCTGGGTATTTAATTAAAATTCGGTATAAATCCGAAGCACTTTTTCAATCCGGTACGAACGCCGGGTACCGGGACGTCTGATCACAGTAAAAATCTTCCTTTTTATCGTTTTCCCATGTATACAAGTGACATGAAAGTAATTTTGATGTTCGTTATTTAGAATTCCAAACTTCATTGGAAAGTTTGGAAAAATTCATCGCAAACCATAGGAAAAGAGGCAAAATCTTATTTTAATTGAAATGGAATTTAAGTCCAAATTAGAAAGATTGGGAATTATTATTAAAGCCTTTGCTTGATTTAGATATTCATTTGAGTGCCAAATGCGTATGCACTTTTCCTGAACCTGAGTGTAGAACCTTGTGAAAACCACGAAAATTTAGCTAAAAAATATTTTAAGTCTGTCTAAAGAAACAGCTTAGGCTAAAGTTTAGGAGTGAATTGGAAAAGGTTTGACAAATTTTAAAGTTTCAGTAAAAGACTTCTAAGTAAAGAGAGTGTCTACTAATGAGGGGAATGACTTTGTTCCGAAATTTATCAGCACTGTAAATATTAAGATCCATTTTGGCAATTTTACACAAATGAAATAACATTGTATTTCTGCGAAAAAAATACGTGTATTTATTTCTCTGACATTGTAGCATAACCTAACGCTGTTTGGTGGTAATTTTTTTATATATAACCGTCAGCAAATCATACTATCGTTAGAAAAAAAGGAATCTTTCCCGAAATCAACTTTTGAAACGCATAGCATCGACACAGAATCAATATTTCCCCTTTCTTATCCCACCTGTGACAACACCACCATCGCCTCGCTGTCTCCTGATCCCCACACGACAAAATATTTCACGGCAAGAGTTAAACAACCCTTCATGTGCAAGGAAAAGAGCCCGTAATCCCCGTCTGTGCTCTGCCGTAATCGCGTAAAGCTGTAATCTGATTGCTCTAAGACTCCGAATAATCACGGCCGACCGCGAATTAGTTAAGCCGGATGGATGGTGAAAGCGCGGATAGAAAATTCGGGGCGCCTTCATTCGGAGAAAGATGACATTGGCGGAACTTGGAAAGATAGATGGGTTTAATTTAATCCGAGAGAGTGCTGGCGAGTAATTTGGGCTTGTTAATTAATGATGTAGCGAGAAAGGTGTGATATTACTGCATCTTGTAATGCAGAGACTTTTAAAAATATTTTATGAAGTCCTTTCTTAAACAGAAATTGAATTGTGCCCATCTTTCTCTTTCGCAGACTTGCGAATCGAAATGCAATAAAATCCATACGCCAGATAGATATTTTTCGATTAGTGACAGATATTAGGCATAGAATAGAAATATTTAATAATTAACTGCATTATTTTATAATAACCTCTGCATCTATGGTTTCTAATTTTACGAACAAGGTCCTCTACTCAGAAGTTATCACTTATGAAATTTAATGTTGGATTTACGGTTGTTCTCATTTTAATTATTAAAAAATTCCCTGCCTACTTTTGTTTATATCTATTCCATATCTTCCAGTTACGTTATTTTTAAAACTTCTGGGAAAATGATATAGTCTTAATTCGCGTTTAATCAATTTTTATTCGAAAGTTCAATGGAAAAAAAGTAGTGATCGGTCAGTTTATCTCCCTATAATTTGCGTTGCTTGGTTCCCTGTATTCTTATATCAGATTTAAACGTTATCCTCGGTTTCTTCTTCCTATACATTCGATCCTTTTCTTAGTTACATTTGTGAGGCCGCGGTTGCCTGGATATAAAATCTCGGCTTAGGAGTCGGAGGGTTGCAAGCTCAGAACCTGATTACATCGAAGACCCGACTTGAACATGAGCATGGTACACACTAAATCTATTGTCTAATGTCAAACCTTCCCTCGCTGTTGTGAATTGGAAGTATTGTGAAGGCATACCCGGCACTAGGGTTCAAAATTACGAGTCCTAGTAATGCTTCAAAACGAGACATTAATATACAGGGTGACCCAAATTAAACAGGAGATATTTAAACCTCTCTGTAGGGTAAAATACTTGGCCAATTTCACCCAAATTTCGTACACATGCTCTTCTGAGTTTGGGGTTTCGATTTTTGAAAGAAAAAATAGTTCATATTTCGGCCGCTAGGGGATGAAATGGCGGTGCGGAGCTGGGAATTTACATATTTCTTAACATACGTAGCAACGATTAACATACCTAACACTATCATATGATGATGGAATAAATATCAACAACGAAAAAGTGTTTTAACATGCAAAAATTTTTATTGCTATCTCATGAAATTAACCACAAATTAGACAGTATGAATAAAAACGGATTTGCGCAATAACTTTATTGCTATCACATGTCGAACCAACCTATCATCACAGTTACGGCTCGATATGTCCTCCGTCTCTTTGCTCTAAAAATTGCATTCGATGCACCTCATTCCATGGCAAAACGCAACTCATTCGCTTGGAGGTTGATACATGTTACTAAGTTCGGAACCTTGCCTTTATAAACGCATCTCTTTAAATATCCCCACAGACAAAACTCACAAGGGTTTAGATCGGGTGACCGAGGTGGCCAAGATGTTGAAAATGTCGCTCTGTCACCCGAAGAGTTTTTCCGTAATAACGTTTGAACAGGCAGGGGAGGGCGGGAGCATTCATAAAATAGCTTAACAAGTAACGCGCGCTTTGGTAAAGTCGGTTTCATGACGGAGTCCTCGTTTGGTGGAAAATGCTTCACGACTCCTTATATAGGTAGAGGATGTTGCGCATATTAAGAAATATGTAAATTGTCTGCTCCGCAGCGCCATTTCATCCCCTAGCGGCCGAAATATGAACGATTTTTTTTCTTTCAGAAATCGAAACCCTATACTCAAGTGAGCATGTGCACGAAATTTGGATGAAATTGGACAAGTATTTTTTCCCTACAGGAAGGTCTAAACACCCCCCTGTTGAATTTGAATCACCCCATAATTAAAGCATGGTCAATTTTAATAATCCTACAGTCATTTTTTTGTTCCTACAGTTCTTTCTATACCTAAGTAACGTATTTTCTTCACGAGCAAAAAAATTGTAGTTTCTTTATTATTATTGAGATAATCTATTTTTAATATGATCATTTTGTAAGAAATGTAACCACTTAACTGAATATTTTTCTTTGCTATCTAATAAGATGACCCCTCCTGTTTCAGAAAGGGGCTGTCGTTTTCATTCATCTAAGAAGGCATAGGATACTTAAGATGTTTATGGATCCTACATATTTTTTGTGTCAAATTATAAAGCTAATTAATGATTCAATTTTAGTTTATAAGACTAAAATTTCGATAATTCGATGCACGAGTATTCTCGGGCTGTTAAGTTAAGCGGTTAATAACGCATCGAAAGTTCTCACAAAGATATTATGTGGCGTATCTTTTATAATATTTTCGCGCAATGGAACGCAACTTTAAAGACAATTTTTTCCTGATAACCATAATATTTACTTAATTGATGGACAGTTTAAACGATTTTTAAGACCTACCACAATTTTTACACACAGACCCCGTTCTTACCCCACCTGACAACGCCACTATTGTCTCTCGGCCCTCCCTCCTGCCGCCAAGACAAAATATTTCACATCAAGAGTTAAGCAGCTCTTCATTTGCAAGAAACAGAAGCTGCGATCCTGCGTCTGAGCTCTTCTGTAATCTCTCAAAGCTTTAATCTGATAGCTCTAAGACTCCGAATAATCACCGTCGATCGCGAATGAGTTAAGCCGGATGGATGACTTAACAATCAAAGCAGGGATGAACATTTTTAAGATGCCTTCAGCCGGAATTGGAGGAAGCTGACAGTGAAAGAGCTTAGAAAGATACGGAGGTTTAATTTATTCTGTGATAGGACTAATGGATGCCTTCCTTGTTAGTAGTTAATCGGGTAATGTTTCGAGCGGTTTTATGAAATCATTCGATATTGATCCGTTTTCGATTGGAGTGACATTCAGTTAGTGTTTATAAATACGTTATGGAATACTGAACAGCATTTTGATCATCAAAAATGTGAGTTATTATCAATCTTCTCGTTGGAAAAAATGACATTTTTATTCAATCTGTTACTTTCCCAATGATTTTTTAGTTTGGATTAACTCCTTAATTCAGAGGCGACTTTTTCTTCTAGCTTCTTTAAAACCAGATCTTTTTGGGAGGATGCGACACGAATTGGACTCTCCCAACATGGGTGGTCATTTACCCCACCCCCTGCTATAACCTTCCCTTAAGGCGCTCGGAAACGGGCTGCGGTTGGCAAGGATAATTAGACCTCCTACTGCGCTTATCTCCGAAGTGATCTTAGAACCTCACCTCCCCTCAAAAGAACCCAACCGCCTCAAACCGGCCTTCGTCGCTGTTAAGAGGAAATTTTTAGACCGCCCGGGACCGCCTCGCTCAATACGAGAGGGTTAACAGGGTGATGCCAGTTTGAAAACACAAATGTTGTTCTGCACTTTCCTGTTCAGAATCGTGACCCCTTGTATAAGAAGCCCTGACTTAGAATAAAACAACTTCAAGAAATACAACTTCTGGTAGAATATCAACAGTTGTATTCATATTTAAAATCATCGCAAAATACCTGTAGTTTGATATAATAGAATAAATCAATTATTTTTCTGTCTTGGTAATTCCTATGACTCTATCAGAATATGAAATCTGCTTTTGGACATAAAAAGAGAATAAAATTTTTTCTGATGCTCTCTATGAGTCTGGATAGTTTACTTGTACTGGTTGCAAATTTCAATGGATAAAACATTTTTCGTTGGTCATCATCATGATCAAGGTAAAAGCTATTCTTATTTCGGCTAGAAACCAAAACAAGAAGGATGAGTTTTCTTTTAGAGTAATTTCTACGAATACCAATAAGAAAAATATTCAATTATGATTTTCTTATTTTAATTACGTAGTAAATTTCTTGTTAGTTAATAAGAAAATAATTTTTCCACGTATGTATTCATTTTAACCTTATATCTGTACAAACTTTTTATATTCAGCCGTAGTTGCGTAAATATTAATTGATGTGGGCGATTAATGTTGGAACAGTTAAAAAATTAATTCCGATTTTAAATTTTTAATTAAAATTAATTCATTGAAATACTTACCTATTTCAAGCAAAAAATATAATAAGTGAATTATTGCACATTTTAAGTGTTAAACTATTCAAGATTGATTTAAAAAGATCAAATTGCAACTGCTGCCAATATGCATCATTGCGCTGAGTAAAATTAAAAGTTATAATAACAACGCATGACCCGCCATTATCTAAATGAAGGTAGTGAAATCACGGCGCCATATTTTGAAGAATAAAAATGCTTAATCAAATGTGAATACATTATAGATATAATAATTAGATAAAATAAAGTTTTGTGGCATCATCTGTTCTTTAATTACCGCTTGATAATAATATTAATTGTATTTTTATTTTTCGGATGGTTGTAAAAATAATAAATAGGTCAAATAAACTTTTTTTGCAATATTGCCTGTTCTGTAATTATTGTCTTCTGATGATATATGTTGTATTTTTTGAGGGGGCGGCAATTTAGTCTGCGGTCTTTTTAATTCTATATTGGATAATATTTTTGTATAACCTAATTCTGCTCATAAGTCATATCAATATAATTTTTTTCTTATAAACGACTTTTTCCTAATTGGAACAAATTTTTAGAGATATCAGATTTAAAAAATGTTTAGTTTATAATCTGCGTCTGTAAAATTTCATCTTTACGCAAAATCTTACAGATCTATAAAAAAACGGTCGAAAGGAGTTTTAATTTTCATACCTCGGACAATGTAGAAATTGCGGCTTAATTATTCCGTACAATTTTGGGAGCTAAGCTACAATTATGGCTTTGCATATAAACAGCTATTAAAAATAGCCCGTGATTTCATATAGAAAAATTTTGAAAATTGCTTGCTGTTGGTCGTTTAATGAAAAAAATTACAGTGTAGTGAAACCTTTTTAGTATGTGGATCAAGGGACCGTTCCAAAACGATGGACCAACGAATCTTGTTTCAAAATGTGATAAACTATTTAGTTTATCCAAGAGATAAAATGATTTAAGTCTACTTTTTAATAAGATTTCATTACCACTTCTATTTATTATTATGTTTGTAATATCAGAAAACATTCATAAATTTTAAAATATGTTGAAAATTTAAATTTTTAAATAGCATTTAAGCAACACTTAATGATAACTGCAGCACTTTAATTTTTATGAGTAACTGTATATGCATTAATTCTTTCTTGAATTTTTAACTCAAATCAGATCATATAACTATAAAATGTAATTCTCATAATTCGATACATTACGATATTTTACCTCAGCTTTTTAAAATATATAGAAATTATAATATCAGCCTTACAGGAATGTTCCGTGGCGATCCTTGACAGAAATACCAAAGCTGAAGCCCCCCCACACTACAATATTATTTATGTTGATTTTTCTTCCCTTCTGTACCCCCCCTTCACCGAAAAAAACTACTTTCCTGCATTTTATTTATTTATTACATTCTTGGTTTCTTTTTTATTTACACTCCAGATCGTACCAACCTAACTCTTGTACCTTCTTTTTTTTAATTGTCATTTTTGTGCGCTCCCCCTCTGTCAGAGAGTCAGGGGGGGCAGTCACCTCCCCACTTTATACCGGAAAAACTAAATTTTTATTTCATTTTAGCTGCCTAAAACTTGGGATTATAGAAAAGCAATAGTGTCCAGGAAGACTGCCTAAATTTTTAAATTTTGTGATCTATGCCCCTATAATCTCCGGCACTTTTAGTTATACATTCCCCCCCCCTCCCCACTTTTGCTTCCCAATCAAGAAGGGGGAGGAATTTCTACTAAACAGAATTTCTACTAAAAAAGTATGTATTACATTGCACGCAAATTTGTTTTTAAACATCTATGCTATTTTATGACCCTTGTTTATAAGCATGTCTACAAAGACACTTTTTTTTATATATTCTTAACACCAGCTATCTCACATTACGTACATAAGCATAAGAATTCTTTATGCATCCAAATGCCCCACAGAGTAGTAGAATACACACCGAATGTCCCAAATGTATTCTAAAAAGCAATGTTCCGTTATCATAAAACGCAATGCATTTTCTTAAAAACAAAAAGCGCAGAAAAACCTTTATCACTGCTTAAAATCCGATCTTCCAAACCCATTTTTGCAAATCGCTTTCTTTTTTTGCACAACAAACCCAGTTTATAAACTGTTTCGAAAGTAATTTGCGTAAAATTGATTTATGAGTTAAAAAAGATCTCAAATCTACTTTAGAGCTTTGTATACTTGCCAAGATAGCTTAACGCTTGAGCTATTGGAAAGTGTTTTATATCGCGCTGCATTGTAAATAAATTCCGTCTCCCCTCTTTTCCCATCCATATGTCTGGATACACATATTGAAGAAGGGTTGTCGGAAAATCAATGGGGACGCCAGCTCACTCGCCAAGTGGCGCCGGATCTCGCCAACCAGTGCGACGGTATAAGACCTTGTTTAAATATTCAGGCGGCAGCTGAGTTATTTTATTCAAGTCAATTGGTTGCGTTAGCAGCATTCTATAAATATGTTCGGTATATTTTTATATTTCATATTCTCTTTAGTTGGAGAATTGGTTGAGTGTCTTTTTTCCTGCTCCGTATGTATAGATGATGTATGATCAAAATCCTTTAAGTTAAGAGTTTCATTTTCCATCTTTAGATTACCCAGCATTCTGTTTTAACTAACACCGGTTCTGAATGAATTAAAATTACCCAGTTCAATTAATTTCGATTCATGATTAATTATAAATCATGAATCGCAAAAATGTACTATGTAGTGATCACCATCGTAAACTGGGTGTTTGTAAAGCGTCAAAAGTATCAGGCAGACATATGACATTAGGGTTCCATTTGTGTTTTTCTATGTGACTTTTATGAATTGGAATTCCGTTTGCTTAGAATCGTTGAAAAAAGTTGAACATTACATGAAACAGAACCATTAAAAGGCCACAATCTTGAAACGGAAGCAAAAACATAAGAATTCATACACATACGTTGTTTTTAATGACTTCGAGGAATACACGTGCCATACTCGAAAAAAAATGGAACGCAGCGTTTGGTCTCGCCTGCATAACAAACAAATATACAGACAGACAAAATGCTCACTGTCGAGTTAAAACAGGTCACGCTCCGTTCGGTCAATTAAATGCATATGTTTGCATGCATGGTATCGTCGTTCTGAAAATCGGAGTACGGCATCATTTAATAAACAATATCAAGATACACTAAAAATCGTTTACCTCGGATAATATGTTCGAAGCTACTCGTATCAATCTTTCGAAATAAAATTTTAAAAAAGTAGCATACGCGTCAGTGGAAAAGATGATTTTGGAACAACTGTAGAGTTTTTTTATGGATGCCGAGAACATTTGGTTGTAATATATATATATAAGCAAAATCATTTTTGTTTATGTATAATGTAACTAAACATTGCATAGCGCAACAAACACTACAGAATGTCGTTATAAGTGAAGAGAAAATCAAAGAGAGCGAGTTCTTCGGAAGAGTGAAAATGGAACAGCAACGAAAAATGAAAGCTGTTTTCTGGTCTGAAATCTGTTACACAAGAATACATGAAGTGGATTTATAGTGTCACTATTGTAACAGTTTCCCTTTAGTTTAACCCTTTAAGCCAGGGGTCCCAACCTTTATTCCCTCGCTTACCCCTTGATTAATCTTTATATTTTTGCGTACTCCCTCCCACCACCGACTACAACAACAACCATCAGTTTATGCAAAGAAGTTTTTATCATTAATATTAAGACCTTATGTTAGCTTAAGAGTCAAATGACTGGAATTAATAATATTTGCTGGACTTATTTCTGATTTTACATTTTATTGCATTTTTACAATAGTATTAATTCAACGCCAAAAGAAATGAAACCAGCATTGTAGTAATTTCGCATTAACTTATAAGGATGGCTAAAATTTACTCTCTGTAATAAATAATATAAATATAAAACAAAAGTAAAAAAAGAAAGAGTATACATAAGAAACAAAAGATTTAAACAAAAGATCAAAACAATTTTATTGTTTAAATCTTTTGTTTCTTATCTATACTCTTTCTTTTTTTACTTTTGTTTTATATTTATATTATTTGTTTCTGTATTATATTAGAAATAGCTGCATACGCGCCTTACTATATAATATAAATGAGTTCTAATTAATTTTAGTTAATTTATGACTAATTAATTTATAGTTAATATCTTTGTTAAATTTTGTTAATTATAACTCTGTAATAAACAACTTTTCAAATGGTATAGTTATTAAATAGCTTGTATTAACTTGAGGAAACAAAATTCTGTACCTTTTTAAATTCCTTATGTTTTATCGTTTCCGGCATTGCCAAATTTGATTTCGCGTACCTGTAGGGGTACGCGTACCACAGGTTGGGAACTTCTGCTCTAAGCGGTTGAACCGTATTTTTCGGTTACTCGTGTTGAGTTCAAGGGAATATAATTAATTTTATGCGTACAATTTCTGAATTACAATGGATAAAATATTCTGAAGATTTCAGAGACTTGATTAAAAGCAACAAACATCCGATTATTCGCTTAAAAAGCAATTTTTAAGATAATAAAGCTATTAGATCGAAATAATTGAATGCTCAGAGGGCCATTCAGCCTACTTCAGCGACGAAGATATTGTTTGTTGGGTTCACACAATTGACAGCACTGGTAGAAGCACGCATCGCTGTATTTCGTTTTAAGAGTTGTGAACCTGGCATTCTCTACTGAAGTTTGTGTTCCGATGTAAAAATTCTAAAAAGAATGCATTTTATGAATTCTGGAAGAACGCTTTTCTAAAATAAAATGTCCGTAATTTTTTGTGAAAGAGTTATTTTTTTATTTGAAGCTACTTTCTGCTGAGTCAGGGACTTAAAAGTATGTTTATTTAACTCTTATGCATTAATATCTTGACCTTTTTTAGAAGGTGGAACGATTAAATTTAGCAGAGATTTCGGTGAAATCTTGGTTTGCTCTAACATTGTTATTGGTTCATACCCTAGATTTTTTTCACTGTTTCCAGGTGGAGAAAATGTTATAAAATGATTTTCGAAAGTTCAGTTTCTTAATAAATGTTTGAGGAGATATCTAAAAGATAGCATTTTAATTACATTTTCACTCGATTCCTTTGAACATCAAATTCTAGCTATCTAAAAAAATAGTAATACTGGACAACAATCATGAAATAATTATTTGAAAGTGAGGCGCTACAAAGAAGATTTTCTAAAATAATTACTACCTATATATTCCAATTTAGGATATGCTTTCATTGCGTGAAAATAAATATTCAGTATTTACTCAATTAATATTTATTGAAGTTAGAAGATGTAGTGAAAAGTTCAGATTCAAATATTTGTTGTGCGTAGAAAACGAGTCTGCATCTCTCGAACGACCTTTATTTACTTATAAGAGAAAAACCTACGCGTGAATGCAAAGTAAATGACTTTTCCAAACATTTTAATGAACTGTTGTGTAATAACAGATTATAGGGATTCACTTACATGTAACGGTGTTGATATATAGACCTGAGAAATCTGTAGTTTAATTTAGTTATGTTGACGTCTCGTCTTGAAGTAACACTGGGGCTATTTTGGGACCATGGGTGTAGTGGAGCTGGCACGCCGTTCTGTCACTGCTTTTTTTACGAGAAATAAATAACAAAAAAAATTGCGAAAACAGTGCGATTTTTATCACCCAGTTTAAAGAACGTTCCTGTGCTGCTTCTAGAGCGTTCCGGCACTGCTTAATTTGCGACTACACCACTGTTTGGGACGGACTTAGCAATTTTGAACCTTGGTCAGATGACGAGTAGGACATCTGGGCGGGTACCCCCTCTCCAAGCTTCTGCACCACACCAACGGGAGGACGTTTGACCCCCTACATATGATTTAACATTCAACAGGCCCCATACACGACGGATCTTCAGTGGAATCGGGTTTCGAACCTGGAACCCTCCGACCCAAAGGCCAGGCCTTACCACTAGGCCACCGCGGCCTCATGCGAGAAATCTATAATTGAACCTGGGAAGAATATTAAATTTAGTAATTATTAATATGTGTACCACACAACGAGTCCCAAGTTAAACGTGTAGTGTCATATGTATAGCAAAATTTAGAATTTGTCAAGATTAGAATAAATATTTCTTATACTTTTGAATGGACTGATAAAAAAAATGCTACGCTTTCTAATTATTTGATGGATATTTCTCGTTTGAAAAAAAATTGCGTCTTTCGTTATTTACATAATCATTAAATTTATGCATAAAGAAGATCGTTTGGTAAATTATTGTTTTTAAACTCTTCTTATGTATTCTTTTTTATTTAAAATATTCAATGCTTCATTGCCTTAAGATATAATAGAACTACTCATTATAAAAGACAAAGACTCAGTTTTATCGACAATACTGTTTTTCGAATCTATTTCCATAATTGCCGATGTAGAACAATTTTAATAATTATTTTCCAAAAACAAACAAATATTTCTTTTGAAGGAGGGAAAAAAACTATTTGCTTCATTAAATAGCATGATTTTGAGCAGAAAGCCAGGCTGTATCTAAATCTATCTCTATCCATTGCTTTGAGTTTTTCTTCATAATAACCATTTTGGAGAAAGAAGACAATTCCTTTTTATGGTCGATAACCTCCTCATGTAAATATGGGCCCAGGATACGTTACGGGCCATAAATTTAATTGCGGAAATCCCGTATAAATTCTTATCGAGAGTCCTAGATGTTTTTTGACGTACTGCCTTTGCGATAAAATGAAATTTTGTAGTTTTATAGGCATTTTGTGTATCTATTGTGAACGGGTACAAAATTGTTGTGAACGTTTCGATTCTGAAAATAGAATGTTGGCTCATGTTTACTTTTACGAAAAAGTTAAGGGTTCGAAAACGAATTCCGTGCACCTGTACTGATTTTAACTCTCTTTCACCAATTAACCCTCTGAGCGTCCGTTTCTCATACTGAGTTCAAAAGCAGATAATTTATGTTTATACGTATAATTTATTAAACTACCATGGATAAAATATTCTTAAAATTTCAGAGACTTGATTAAACGCAAAAAATATCCAATTATTCACTTTAGAAGCAAGTTTTTAAGACTTTAAAGCTAGTACATCAAAATAGCAAACCGCTCAGAGGGTTTTAAAGCTCATCTTATACGCTTTTATTAAACTATTTTTAAGTTTGTAAATTTTATGCTTGTAAAATTAGAATTTTTGTAATCGATTTCTCACTCATTTCCTAATGCGCTTAAGCTCTGAAATTCTGTACATCTGGGTGTTTACGTTGACAATACAATATTTTATAAATTTTCAGAAATTAATTATCCAATTTATTGATTAATTTTAATTAAATTTTGATAGCGTATGAGACAGCGCCATTTAGTAATGAAATTTTAAAAACTCGAAAAACACATTTCTTTATTTTAGTGCATTAGTAAAAGCATGTTTTTAAAAATATTTTATTTCATCAATAACTATATTTTGTTCACTCATGCTGTTCATTTGTATCGACGTAGGCAAAAGCATCCTTGCATGAAGAAACAACAAGTAAATAATAATCTTTAGATTCCAGAATGATGAAATCTCAAAATATTCTTTGAAAACGGGGATATTGGAGAAGAAATAGGAAAGTGCTTTCTCCCCCTTTAAATTCATTGGAAGATAAATCTCTTCCGATCACCCGTGGGGTTACCTCTTCTTGTCTTTCCTCATTAACAATAAATATAGAGATCACACATATTGAGATATTGTAGGACAGTGAAGTGAAACTATACATAGGGTGATTAGGGGAACGATAGATTAGTTCAGTAGGGGGTTGGTTGAGTGGTACAGAATCTGTTCCAGGCCCAAACCCAGAAGGAAAAATCTTCTAGAACAGTATTTGTAGTCCGTAATTAAATTCTTAAAATATAGTGTATACTGATAGTTTTCTGAAAGAATTCATTGAAAGTTTTTTGAAACATGCATCAAACTGGGGCATAATTACTAAACATAATTTTATCAAATTATCCAACTGAAAAATTCATTTGGAGATTGGTTACCTTAAATAAGGAGTATCCAAATATTTTCAGTTTGGGGGGGGGATAAGAAAAACGATTAGGTGTTAAAAATAATGATTTATCAAGGGGAAAAAACAGATATTCCTTTTCCTCCAGTGGACAGAAATGTTCGGTAATCACATTATTAAAATGAATCTATTCAAAAATTACTCTTCATTTTTTAATAGTCATTTTCTGCTTGGATATGTTTTCTGTCCTCATTGTGTAGATTAGCAACGCAAAATATAATAAGGAAATGAATAATCCTAAATATCAACGAATTACGAAATGAATTGGAAAATAATAGTCTCAATTCGAATATTGAATCCGTCTTTTTGAACTGTTTTTTAAATTATGTTTTTGCACGATCAATTTGTTTACGTTTTTATTATTATTATTTTATTTTATTTAAATGTAAATGCAATCAAGTTAAGAAAAAAAAGTCGATTGTATGATTGAATTGATTTTAATTGTGAATATATGCACTTGGAAATATATCTATAATTGCTCGTGTATCCACAAAAATATTGCTATTTCCCACGCGGACCCAACTTACATAGAGGGGTAAAGCTTGACGAGAATTTCGAAAAATACATATTACACTCATCTTGGGAAAAATAAAGACTAATTAAATGCATGAAACCCCATCAACTAGGGTTGAGAAATGAAAGGTGAACGAAAATTTTAAAATAACTCACTACATCCATCTTGGGTAGAAGGTAATAATAACAAAATATATAAAGGTATAAACATAAGTAATATGCATATAGTAATAATAAACATATAAATAATAAAAAATAAGTTTAAAAAAGAAACATAATATAATAAAAATAAAAAAAGATATTTATAAATAGCATAGATGTAACCCCATCCAACGGGGCTGATGAACAAGAGGTGCACACAAAAGTATCCGCAACAAAATTAAATTTATAATACATTTTGGAAAAGATAAACAAAAAGAGAAACAAAAAACAACGTTGTCTATAATACAATTTAGAAAAGAAAAAGTAATAGTGATAAAAGTTAGGGATGTCAATCGCTTGAATATTCTGTTGCATATGAAATTGCAATGGAAAAAATCCCCCAAATTTCAAAAATTAGATTTTTTTTGAAAGATCAATTTTTTTAACCGCTCTTTTAAAATTATCTGAAGGTTTATTAAGATTATTTTTTTTTTCGTGCGGACGCAGTCAAAAACCTAGTCATCTGGGTCCCGTAAAAGAGAAAATATGCGAATGTGTCTAGCACGCAGTTACTTAGTTTCCTTTACCTCCTCTCAGTCACGGTTGCAGCAATCTACATACTTTGTGTGCCACCCACTGACTGATAAAGCAGTTCTCGATGCATTAAACACATAAACAGCGGACGAGGAAACATTTCAAGTGAAACGACACCCAGTGATTAACTGATGGATGAAAATTAAATCCACTCTACTCTTCCCATCCCCGCATGTAACAGAAACCCAAAAAAGCCGCGGTGGGGAGAGAAACATTCATTTCTTCATTTTCCTATCTGTTATCTCCCTTATTAATAAGCACTGCTTGGGGAAGGTTCCCGAATCAATCATCGACTCGCGTGCCCGCTGCATAAAAAGAGTTAATCCGCAAATTTATATCCACCCCAACCCCTTCTGTGGTTTGCACGCCATAAAATGACGCTCAACGCCTTTTCGATTTTCATTAGACACTGGGGACCACCACCATAGTGCGTGCTGTCCAGTGCGAGGTCCCCCTGGCGTGGCGATGAATCATTTTTAATGCACTGCGAGTGTGTTGGCGAAATGCGCCAATGAGATGCGTCATTTTTCACGCGTCATTGTAATGATGGAGAAATCGTGCAAATCTCGCCGATTTGGCGATGTTTTGGATGAGTTATTTTGGTTTGGAGACTGAA
>BGPR01016975.1:0-19925 GCA_013235015.1 Araneus ventricosus
AGTGAATATTTCTTTATTTCTAAATTTACAAGTGAAAATTAATTTGATACAAAAAATTTAAATTAGAATACTTAACTAAAATTTTGACTAGGTTTTTCAGATTTCCTTCTTTTGCCATTAAAAAACTGCATTAAATTGAAAATAAGTCAACAAATAAATTTTCAGAATTAAAATTTTAGAATTACAATGATTCGTTTGTGATAATTGTTTTTTTTTTTTTGGCTTGTGGGGGGAGATAATTCTTTTTGAAGCTTAAAGCTAAATTTATATTTACTTGGAAAAACATTTAATACCATTTATTGGCCAGAATTTCGGAATTTATCACTTCCTTCATAAAAATTTAAAAAGATGGCTGATTAGCAAACAAATTTGTTTTAACTAATTTTTTTCAACATCTGTGAAACAAATGACAATTTACAGTCAGTGGCGTTACGAGATAAGTTTAGTTTAGTTTCATTAACGTCCCGTTCTGAAGCAACACGAGGGCTATTTTGGACGGACCTCGTCATTTTGAACCTCGGTCAGATGACGAAAACGACACCTGAGCTGGCACCCCTTCTTCAAAATTCCGCACCACACCAACGGGAGGACGTTTTGGCCCTCTACGTATGATTTAAAGCGCAACGGGCCCAATATATGACGGATATTCAGCGGAATCTGGCATTCTTTTTTGTCAGTTTGGCTCTAGTTTTTGAGTTAAAGTGAAAATTAAATTTCAATAGTAATATGTACGAATCACTGAAATCACATTGAAACTGTCGCAGATATAAAAGAATAAAATTAAATCAATGCGATGGTTCATTTTAATCCTAAAGAGTAATCAATATATAAATCACAAGATAAATCTATTCAAAAATCACATGAAATCTGTGTTGAATGTAAGTTAAAGAATAAAATTTGAAACAATATTAATGAATGAAATAGAGAAATAAATTTCAAGAAATAAAATAGTTCAATCGTAATGGTATGCCAAAAAATACATGATGATGTTCAATTAAGTCCAATAAATTGAAAACTAAATAGATTGGTCCAATTAATTAATGGAAAAACACTTATATGACTTCCTTTTATATATATTGGAAGTTACGCGTTGGAGTCTCTAGCAGTAATCTGCCATCATATGTGTACCACTTCCCTTGATATCTTTTCCCCATTTCTTTAATATCCCGATTGTCGAAGAGTTTTCTTAAAGACGTTTTAATTTTTGTTACTTTCTGCATTCTTGGCATACGTTCTGAAATAACAAATGATATTCTAGTTTTGGAGCTCAGTTTTGTGATATATTACCCTAAACAAAGAAAAAACAATTTATATTTTTCAGACCTAAATAACCTTTTGCTATGCATATACATTGACCTGTTGCATTTCATCGACAAAATTATGTGTGAAGATTATGTCGTTGATTAGGAACTAAAAATTGCATATTGAAATAATTCCATGTATTTTTGATAACTTTGAAAGGAATCTGTGGCAGGAAGTTATAGACAGATTTTGATAAAAATAAAATTTAATACACTTCAGAAGTTGAATATTTTAACAGTTAATGCTGTAATTAAGAGATCAAGAGAAATTCTAAAATTTTTAAAAAATAATGAAAAACAGTCTAATTTCGCCACTATTTATGTCTTTTAAGGCCCATGCGGGGGCTAGAGATTTCAATCAATTTTAATTAATTTTTTTCTCGTTTTATTTCTCATCATTTCGCAAATTTTCCCAGTGTATAGCTATATGAAAAAAAAATTGCCTTTTTTCGGCCCCCCCCCCCCACTGCAGACACTATTGAAATATTGACTATATGCATTATTTAAAAACTGTAGCCAACTGGGAAAAAGTAAAATTAGTTTTGAAAAAAATCAGCAGCCTCAAGATACCCTAAAACCATTAAAATGTCTTTGACAAACGAGAAAAAAGTTTTTTGTTCCGCAGTATTATCAATAAATAATTCATTAAAAATCCAAAATAAATTTTAAGTGGTCCTCAATGAAACGTATTTGGATGTAGAAAGTACTCAAATGAGTTTGTGAAAACCAATATCTTTAAGATAAAAAAAAAAAGAGATTTAGATGGGGATTTTCTCACAACAAAGTCTCTTAAGATAATGCTGTTCTTCCAAATCGGATACAGAATCATCAGGAAATCTATATAGTATCACAGCTCCCAAAATTATTCCAATGTGTTTCTTAAATATAATCTATCTTGATATTTATCTTAGTAAAATTTATAGTAACTGGATATATTTTTATTTCAGATACTATTCCACTCTTATCTGGAGTTTTTAACTAGCACTTCAAGATTATTTCATTTTCCTTTCATCCCATATCCTCAATTTGCACACCTGCTGTAGCTGTCCAGTTACGGGTCTGCCCGTCATCATTGAGACCCTATCACATGATAGACAATTCTAACAGATAACATGTGTCGAACGCTTTAAGATGATGAAGGGTGTTTGCAAGTCGATCAATGCTCACTGCAATTATTTTCATTCGAGTTCATCAACCCTTTTTTCTCACAAAAAGATTTCCTGTCAATGTCATTCTAAAAAGAAACCCCATCCATGGGCTGGAGGAAAGACGGCTCACATTTTGCAAGCAAGGGAGGCAAGGGGGGTGCACGCACGCGATAGTACTGCCTAATGAGCGACAGATCTGGCAATGACAACTTGATTAGAGGCAAAGACTGGATCGGTGATGACAGTTTTGACAGGGAAACGAGAAGGTTTGACCAGTCACTGGCCCTGAGAAGAGCTTTTGCAAGGTGGATGGATTCTGAGTGTGCTGTGATGGGGAAATCGACTTGACCGTCATTCATAGTACCTATTGTAAGTGCCACTTGCTATCAACAGTGTCTCTGTTGGGATTAATGATGGTTGAATGATATCCATTGTTTTTGTTTTCGATAGTTGTAATAGTTAAAATACAGTACATGATTTAATAATAATAATCATCAAACTGTGTTGTTGAACATTTGACATAACATTCAAAATCTTGTGTGAGAAATCCAGTGTCATTCTTCTCCGCCCTATTCATTAAAAAATTAACTTTGAAAGCGTAATTTCTGTTCAATTAAAATCAGTTTTTTTCATGATCTCTTTTACTTTCTTGTATACGAAGTGTACAGAGAAAGTATTATGATCTTCAAAAAATTCGACCTCGAGATTTTGATAACACTCTACGTTTTAAAATCTGATAACTGATTCTGGAACTGATCTGGATTTGATCTGGATCTGATTTGATCTGATTTTGATAACACTCCACGTTTTAAATCTGACATCTGATTCTGGATCTGCATTTGATCAGGATCTGATCTGGATATGATTTGATCTGATTTTGATAACACTCCACGTTTTAAATATAACTGATTCTGGATCTGATTTGATCTAATTTTGATAACACTCTTCGTTTTTGAAATTATATCTGTCTATCTGTGAACACAATAACTGAATAATGGAACGAACTATATGGATGAAATCTGATACGTAGCCTTCATAACAAATTTTTAAATTCCCATGAAATTTGGGGGAAATTCGTCCACTGGAATTATTTTAGTTTAGTTATATTCGATAGTTGACCCATCTTTAAAGCAACTCGAGGGCTATTATGGACTTCGTACTTTTGAACTTCGGTCAGATAGCGAGGACGACACCTGAGTTGGCACCCCTTCTCCAAACTTCCACACCACACCAGCGGATCCGTCCAATCGACGTGTATTTGTCTGTCCTCAAAAGTACATGTGCACGCCAAAACTCAAAACCGCAATAAGCTATATGGATGAAATTTAATATATGGTTTTATGATTAGAATTATAGATCTGCATCAAATTTTGGATCGGATTCGTCAAAGGGTTGAATGTCTGTCAGTTTGCATATCTGTGTTTATGCGAACACGATTACACAACAAGCTAGCTAAATGAAATTCGGTATACGGTTTTGGCGTCAAACTTGATCTGAATGAAATTTTGGACCCGGTAGGTTTGAAGAAAGAGGTTGAGAATCCATTCTCGAATTTCTTCACTATTCTACGAAGATGCGTTTAGCTTCGTAGAATATGCTAATTATAAGAAACGAACTATGTTTATGTTATGAGCTATGCTTATGTTATGAACTATTCTTTTATGATAAGAAAAGAACTATAAGAGAAAGTCTAGGAGAGAACACTTCAGCTGGTTTATCTTTCATTTGTAAATTTTGTTAGTTATGTCTTTTTGAAAATAAAATGAAATAGTTTTTACAAAAATGGTACATAAGTAGTTTTTTATCCATTCTCCAGCATGCAGCGAAATTTCGATCGCTTTAATCTTATGTCCTGGAGTTTACAAATTTAGGTGAGACGAATATCCTTGGTAAGCTAGAGATTAAGAGTTACTGACTGAAACTGTAAATTTTTTAAGCACTCAATCGATAAATAAGAATACAAATTAAATCTTATTTTTCTTTTTATGAAATTATCTCTTATTATAAATTTTCTTGATGTTGATGCTCTTCAAGTAGAGGTCCAAAAGCATAATAAAATATTTATTTATTTATTTATTTATTTTTATTTATTTAAAGAAAATCACACTACAGAGAAAACTCCATTTACAGAGCGCTGACAAACACAAAAAGAACAAAAGTCACAATGAGTAAATAAAAAATAAAAAAATACGCCTTAGAAAGCAAAAAGTAGAACACAGAGAATACATAAAATCATAAAACTTATGCAAACGTATATATAATTAAAAACGAAAACACATAATCACAAAACTTTAAGACACACTATGACACCATAAGCCGTTTTTCTAAAAAAATTTAAAGTTCATTTCCAAAAGGCAAGGGTCAAAAAGTCAAAACACGCAAACACCGAGTCTTCAAACACGGCGCCAAATATTCAGAAAACCAAAGCTTTAAAGTTGTTATTGTAAAACTAATGTTATAGAAATAGTGCATTTTAGATAACAGAAAATACTAATGAAAAATCGTTGCATTTTAATTTTTGTTAAAGTTTGGATTTCCCAACTCAAAAATTGATCCATGTGAACCACATGTGATAAACACCAAACATTTAAATTGTCATGATCTTAATCATTCTGTTGAGCTCCATTTTGGAATAAAACCAAAATAAAATTAAATTAATAACAATCAGAAACTTCAAGCAATATTCAGAAAAAATGGAAACTTAGTGTTACTCGTGAATGCATTGTTTTCGCAAAAAGAAATATTAAGAATCTGTTCACGTTGGTTTGATATCTTCTGTCATTTAAACACAAAAGTATTTAATGTGAATCGTTACATCCATTATTTTTTCATAAGAAAATTCAATTTATAACACAAAACTAACACATCCCTTCCCGCAATGAATTTGAATTTTTAATACAATTTATAAACCAGTTTTCTTAATTGCGCAACATTATTTCTTAAAAAGAAATATTAAGTATCTGCTTACGTTGCTTTGAAGTCTTCTGTTATTTGAACACAAAAACATTTAATACGAGTTGTAACATCCGTTATTTTCTCGTAATAAAATTCAATTTATAACACAAAAATAACACATCACTTCCCGCAATAAATTTGAATTTATAATACAATTTATAGCAATTAATTTAATTTACAATAACAATTTCAATACAATTTATAAACCAATTTTCTTAAATGCACAACATTATTTCTCAGAAAGAAATATTAAAAATCTGCTCACGTTGCTTTGATGTCTTCTGTTATTTGAACACAAAAGCATTTAATGCGAGTTGTGATATCCGTTATTTTCTCGTAATAAAATTCAATTTATAACACATAAATAACACATCAATTCCAGCAATAAATTTGAATTTATAATACAATTTAGAAAAGAGTTTTCTTAATTGCTCAACATTATTTCTCAAAAAGAAATATTAAGACTCTGCTCACGTTGCTTTGATGTCTTCTGTTATTTGAACACAAAAACATTTAATGCGAGCTGTAACATCCGCTATTTTCTCGTAATAAAATTCAATTTATAACACAAAAATATCATATCACTTCCCGCAATAAATTAGAATTTATAACACAATTTATAAACCAATTTTCTTAACTACGAAACTAACCACTCCAACCGTACTATGCTCACCCTCAACAATTTCCGCCGATTTATAAAATTGTATTTTACCGTGCTTTTGTTTCCATCCTTCTATAAAATAACTCTTTCTACTTAAGATATGACATTAATGTGTCGCGTGGCTTTTAAACTTTTCCTTTTTTCACTTCGCCCAACCCATCTGGCATTCAATTCTACCAATCTCACATTAAAAAAATAAATAGATGGAGGCAAAGGGAAAAAAAAAACAGCCATAGCTGACACACGCATTCAAAGCTTATCGGCCCAACTGACACCGACAACCATAAATCTTGAAGCTGGCAAAGATGGGAGAAGATGGTGACACCAGCGCATGCGCAGTGGACCGTGGGCCCTGACAGAGACCTAAATGGGCCCATCTGGCTGGGACATCCCCTTCCTAGGGCTGTCAAGTGACGCAGCCAGGCAATATTTCAGGTGCTAAGTATTCCATGCAGACAATGGAGGGTTGCGCAAGTGAAGTTAATTTTCGGTTGTAAAGATCGCAGGGGTCGTCCAGAAGTAGATGCAGTGTTGTGGTAACAGATTGTGCATGAAATTTTAAGTCTCGTTTGGTAAAACGATATTCGAGGACTTCTGTCTCCCAGCATTGTCAGGATGGAGGGTATATATCACTTTAATGATGCAAACGAAAGTCGTCACTTTGATTGTAATGTAACGAGGATGAGGAGAAAAACAGAGCAATTATGGAGATAAATGGTTTTTAAAATATATATAAATCTTTTGAAGTCTGTTCACTTAAGAGAAAATCGAAGTGCAATTTGCATTTTAAAATGATAATGCTTTAAGGTTGATATACTATCTGTCAATTGCATGATGTGAAAATCGTTCCGTGGAAGAAAAAAGAAAGGAAAAAAAAACCAGTACTATAAATAGTTGCTATAAGACAGAGAGACGGATGGATGGACAGACATTCTCAGTGGAGGCGACTAGGGAGGGGGGGGAGAGTGGTCGCTCCCCCCACTTTTTACGGAAAAGTTTAAATTTTCTTTCATTTTAGCTGCCTAAAACCAGGAATTATATTTAAAAAAACAATATTGTCCGGGAAAGCCAGCTAATTCTATAACTAAATTTGTTTTATTGTTAGTTTTGTTGTTTACTCCCATTACTTCGGGGTACTTTTATGTGTCTATAAATTGTTTGCCCCCTCCTACTGTTGTCACGCAATCATGACCACTGGACATTCTGTCTGTAAATTGCGTGGTATAAAAATGGTTATTCACGAACAACAATGGCTGGTGCAATCAAGACTGACGAATCAAGTCTAAAATATTTTCTTGTATGACACTTTGGACTGGAGGTTCAATTTTTTTATGACATAAAAAGAATGAATAAAAATATCAATTAAGCAATTATAATATTTATGAAGAAAAATTATTCACAGAAACTCATGTGCTGGAAATGAGTAAAAGCTGGATGAGTCCAAAGTAAAAATTGATGTGTTTGTCAATTATCTACTCACGCGTAGATATTTTCCTACAATTTCATGGTACTACCCAACAATGAAGCATTTTTTTTAAATAAATAATTTTTGATTATTTATAATAATTTTCTCATTAATTTCATTCTAATTTCATTAATAATATCGTTTCAGTTGTCTTTATCATTATAAAACCTTTACCATGGGTCGATCCAGGCCCCTTCACAAAATTCTACTCCACAAAACTAAAATTCAAGTAAAATATAGAAATATGACTGTCAAAATTAAAGGTTTTACATGATGAAAAAATTTTCACAAAAATATTTTTTTCCCAAAAATATTTTTTTTCACATAAATATTTTTTTCACAAAAATGGGCCCCTAAAAGAAACCTGGATCGACCCCTGTTCACTATTCCCTGCTGAAAATTTATTTATATGTTAGTTTATTTATTTATTTATTTTTTTGCAGGGAAGGAAAGGATGATGCCAGGCTTCTTACGTGTGTCATCAATGGGTGTTCAAAAAATAAAACATGCGAATGTCTTCATTTTTTATGCATACTTCTGGGTCTGTTTTCAACCAGATAAAAAGTAAATATAAATTTAAAAGAAATAAAGGCTCTCAACTTTCTTGGATACTTCTACATCCAAATATTAGAAAGAACATCTTTTCAATGATGCCAGTATGATTTACGTACTATATTTTTCTCCTATTTCGACAGTTAAAAAATTATTTTAATTACAGAAACGATAATTTGCTCACAAATAAAGGCACATAATTTTTTTAATGGAAGCAGAGGCAACGCTCATGTAAGTAAACGGAATAACTGAAACTATATTTAATGTTTTCCTTATATGTGAGTGAAAATTCACCGCTAAAAACAACATAAATATATACAATATTTTCATTCAATGCCCATTCTAAAAAAATCTATAAAAACTCCGCAAATATTGTTTTTTAAGGCATATTTTAATATCCCAATGAAGAAAATCGAGTACCAGCTTAGGAACAACACATTTTCTCTTTGACGTATTTATTCTAAAATTTGATACAGATCTAGAACACTGGTACTAGGACCACACACCGAATTTCATTCATCTAGCTAATCTCGTTATAAAATTATCGGGTTCACATATGCAAAGACATAATTGAAAAAAATCAATTTATTCGGATTCAGGATGATCTAAAATGCTAAATGCAATAATGTCTTGTTCAATTTGACGGTTGCAATAGTTCCTCTACGTATACTTCATATGAGAGAAAGTCAAAACTGTAGAACGCTATCGACAATTGCTTTTCAAATGTATTGAATGAAAATTTCATTGAAATTATTTTTATAAACTAGTTTTCTTGCAAGTTCAGATTTATTGCAAAACAAAAGGAAATGTTATTTTCATAAAGAATGAAAATTCTTTGACCGCTATTCTCAGAAAAGGGAAAAAAAGCTCTCAAAATACACAAAAATGTTCTTGACGTAATAGAAATTCAAGAATTCCTGGACTTTTCATAAAGTTGGGATATTTTTTAACGCAGCAATTGTGGAACTACATGAAAGTTTTGATTTCACGTATGTTTAGTAATAATCTTTATCCTTGATTCAAGGAACAGACTTTTTTTACTTTTACATGTAAAGAATTCATCTGTATTTAATTACTGTAAGCGTTTTCTGCCCGACAAATTAACTTTCCTGAAGACAATAAAATTATCTAGATCCAAAACAATTTTCAAAAATAAATAAATAAATCTTGAATGTATTGTGTTACAAACCCAGTTAAATATAATTTTCCAGTTGCTCTGAACTATTTGTCTTTTCGAAACAAATTTTTTTGAAATTTGACATTAATGTAGGAAATCAAATATTTAAACTAGCCGTTCTCAACATTCTAACATGTGGGATTATATTTTATAGCGCTCCTATTCAGTTACCACGTGACCATCATGTCACGTGGTTTGACCACACTGCTGATCAAATACTCCGCAGTGTCAGTTCGATGTATTCCATTTCAACCCTATTTCGCTTTAAAAAAATTCTTTTGAAGCGCAAAATGTTCTATGTGTATAGGTGAGGATAGAAGCCAAATAAATAGTCAATCTAAAACACCACGGATTTTTGGAAATCATTAAATAAGGCAAAACTGTGAAAATAACGATTTCATCCAATTTCTTTTTGTTCTGTTCATTCCAAAATTACAAAAGAAAACTAATGTAATCCTAAGCTGCTATTTAGGTTTTACGAAAAAAATCTTGAATTCCAAACGTTGCCCATCAATGGGCGGGGAATGTTTCTAGTAATTTAATTATTTTGTACACTCTTTAATTTTATAATGAAACCTTTGAATCATTGTCTCATTACGTCAGGGTTTTCTCTCTTTTAAGACATTTATATTAAATTAATCAATTAATAGTAATTAAAATTTTCAGAGGAATGAACAAAGAAATATTAACTTTGTAAGAGCTGGATTTGTAATTAGATTTTTTCCCAACTGATTATTTTTGGCAAATAGAGCTATCCATACCTTAAAAAATTCTCAAAAATTACAATTTGTATTATGCTACATAAATTGAAAAATATTCAGTAAGCTAAAATAGAACAGTTAAACTCATCCAAATATGTTTTGTTTAAACACTAAATAATAATATCTGCATTTATGAAATTAATTTCTTGATGATAATTATCTTACAATTTACCTCAGCCCATTCGTAAGCTATTTGAACTGTATCAATATATGAAAAAAATAGCATTTTCTAAACCCCAAGAAGAAGCCATATATATTTGATATAATTAATTTTTATGAAGTAAGAATGGAATCAAGTAATGCAATCATTCTTCTATGCGAGTATGCATATTATAAAATAAATAAATAAAAATTAAAGCTTATTATCAATACAAACATGCGCGATTATTCAGCGCACTGTTTTGTTTAACTTTTAAACACATTCCAAAGCATACTTATCTCCATGTTGTAGAAAAACCGCGTGAGAAAAATCATAAAATACATCCCTAATACTTGCATATCAAAACCTTGACCCTTCCCACTTTAAAAAAACCCAAACATGCTTATTAAATGGATGAAAACGAAGCAGTCATGCATACACATTCTCGGTTGCATCTATAACATTCTTACAATATTTTAAGCTTCATCATTCGTATCATTTTAAATTCTTTATCGGCTTAGGATGTTAACCGATAATACAATTTTCTTGTTGTTCTAATATATATGAATTTATTCTGATTCATTTTAGGAAATATTAATAAATTGACTAAAATATTTAAGGAATTTGTTACTACTGAATTTTCTCGTACACGGAGTGTACATAGAGGAAGTATTGTGATCCTCAAATTTGACCTGAGTTTTGGCGTTTTAGACAAGTCTTTATACATATTTTTAAAAAAAGCTGGAATTGTGTCTGCTTGTTGGTGAACTCGAGAAGACAAAAATGTGGCGATGTATTTGAATGAAATCTTGCGAGTTATCCCCACAACAAAGACGTAATGTAGCAAATACCTCAAAAGATGAGAAATACTTTTTCTTAGCACATAAAGGATTTTCGTTATTGTGCTATAAAGCTATACAAAAAGGGAGCATATTTGTAAAGGACATTTTTTAACATGTGTGCTGCCCTTCACGCTGAACAGATTATATAATATTTAAATATTGCATTTATTTACTTATATGTTGCCATTAACGTCAAAGTCAATTATTACATGCATTTTTAGTTATTACCTTTTTGTATAAGCACGTTACCAATCAGGCAAGATAAAATAGGAAATGTCTTAATTTATGCAAATTATAATGGTTATAAATAAAATTTTATTTTAAATAAAAATTTATTTTTTTCATGAAATCTCATGAAAACGACACTGCAGTGAAAATGACATCAATGCATAGATAGATTTGAATTTTAAGATGGAGAAAAGGTCATTTCTTTCGGAGAATAGTTCCAAAGTTATGACCGAAAAATAGGCTAAAAAACAGCAGCGACACAATTTTCCTTGGCACAGTGGCGAATCCAGAATTAGGGTCTGGGGGGAGGGGGTACTGGGGTATAAAAAGCTTTGTATCGTCGTGCAGAATGTCAAATCTTATGACTTATGTAAACCAAAACACCTTAACTTTACAGACTTTACTCACCTGACACTAAGAATCATGAAGAACACTATAATACTTTCTATAATTTAACAAAAAACACAATGAAATAACTAGCAAAACACGTTTTCGACCGGGCCAACGCTGCAAATACGAGTGGATTTTCACAAAAGTGGGAAAACTTTCCAGCCTGTCAAAAACCAGGAAGAAATGTTTTCACTTTTTTAAAAGAGAGATTAAGGAAAAACAGCTGTAGTGATTTTAAATAAAATAAAGAATTCTGGTCTAGCTCTGGGAGGGGCTGCAGCCCGATAGCCACCCCCATGGATTCACTTGGAAAATATAATTTTTGTTGACTTCAGAAAATATTTATAGATACCGATCGAGAACATTTAATTGCGCAACATGTCGGCTGAATCATGTTTTAATCATAAGTTAATAGTAACACGTTTATGTGGAGGCTGACGAGAAAGTCAAAGAGAAAAAAACTTTCTACATTAACATGATAATGTTTATAGGCAGGACACTATCTGTAAATTGGCCATGCGTGATGCAAAAATCATTCGAAACTTTCTGCAGGGCAGACCTTTGGACGTAGTGTTACTAAATTTGGTACGTAGTTACTTCTTGCGTAGTAGGTGTTCCTTAAGAAGAAATTTCTTACGATTTTAATTATACTTTAATTAATTAAAAATTAATTGAAATTAAACGTTTGTCCTCAATAACTTAGGTACATATTATCGTATAAAAGTTATTCTTACACCAAATTGAAATAGAAAAAAAGGGTATTCTCAATGATGCCAGTTTTATTTTCATTCAAAGTTTTCACTAATTTTTAAAAATATTTAATTATATTTCACATAAATACTTTCCATTACTTTAGTAACTCAAGGGCGTTGCGACGATATTAAACATATTTTTTGAGTGCACGTTGTAGTTGCTAAATCAAGAGCAATTTTTAATTATACTTTAATTAATTAAAAATTAATTGAAATTAAATGTTTATCCTCAATAACTTGAGTACATATTATCGTTCAAAAGTCATTCTTACACCAAATTGAAATTCCAAAAATTTGTCTGCTCAATGGTGCCAGTTTATTTTCGTGTTCTATGTGTGTTTTCTCTAATTTTAATAAATTTTTGAAAATATTTAATTATATTTCACATAAATACTTTCCATTACTTTAGTAACTGGAGTTATATTCAAGGTCGTTGCGACGATAACAAACATATTTTTTGCATGCACGTTGTCGTTGCAAAATTAAGAGTAATTTTTAAAAATAATATAAACATAGACGAATCACTCCTGAAGCATTATCAGGCTAAGGACTAGAGTTCAAAACTCCTTTAACCTTCCAGCGGGCGCGCCTGCACAAATTTTACGGCATATCGTGCATTGCATTACATAAATATATCGTGCTGTTTTACAAAAATAAATACAGCTTTTATTTATATTATCTGTATTTATTAGCTTAATAGTAAATAAAGATTTTATAAATAAAAATTGCACTTAAATTTATAAAAGGACGATATAAATATGTAATACGATGCACAATGCAAGTAAGTATCTTTTGAAAACGCGCGCCCGCTGGAAGGTTGATTTTTTTCTTTCGTTTCATTTGCAGATATAAATTGATAAAAAAAAATAAAAAGAAATCTTTTGAAAAACAGCTATAACTGAAAATCGGGACTTTTCACCCTCTCGTCTGTTTCTTGTTATTGTTACTATTCGTTTTGTTCGATTTTAGAAATTCTCATTCAGCCCATGGTCATTTATCGTTACATCATCCTAAGAAATCGATTTATGTTGCGTCATAGTCATACGAAAAACGCAAATGCGGGTATCCTCTAATTTGTTTCACACAGCGCTATGTCATATCATCTGGCATCTTAAGCTGTGTTTACGCTTTACGAAACTTTTTTGAGTAGAAAAAAAAGCGTTGACGTTCAGCTGTTGGCTATTATAATGTAAAAGTCTATTGTCAAACGAAAACTTTTTTTTCTTTCAAATTTTTATTTAAAAATTCTGGTTTTAAAAGCATGGACTTTATAATCTTTGGTGACTCCATCTTTTATAAAAAAAATTGTTTATTCCCTCTTTTTGATGTACCATCTGTCATCTTGCATCAGTGTTATTTTGACACTAGCCTTTCAAGCATGTAGCTGTGATTTGATAAAGGCATTTTTAGTCGCCATTCGAAAATATTCCATGCAATAATTTTCAGATATGGATGCAAGCAAGATCATATTTAGGTAACAATGCTTACCCAAAGCAATTTCATTCTTAATTGGACGCAATTATGCAAGCCGGATACAGCACCATTTTATGCCTTTTGGATTCACTATTGAAAATTGCACATAAGTGTGCGCCAAATAAAACCAACTCCATTTTGTTGCACCACACAGGGCCGGACTAAAGGGGTTTCGAACGGTCTGAGTGCACTGTCCCCGCGCCGCTGACTGATTTTGCGAAATGAAAATTGATTGCACTGATTTATTTAACGAAATCCAAATCTGTCGTGGAGTTTTGCCTACTAGGACAAAATATTACAATATTCATTTAAAAATAATTTATTTGCATTGTATCCAAATTGTATTGTTTTTCTGAAAATTATATTGACCTTTACTAAGTACCATCGCGTCTTCAGAAAGATCTTTCTTAAGATTGAAACTAATAAAAAATTACTATAAATCTAGCATTAATCAAAAACGATTTACCTTCTTAGCAAAACTATCGAATTCTATTTAACTGAAAAAACCAAATTATGATATTATCAACGAATTTGCTACAAAGCATGCAAGAAAATGAAACCAAAATCACGTATAGTAAACTAATGCTGGTAAGCCGCCTTCCAAATGATATTTATGAAGTAATTATTTTAATTCGATTTATTAACGATTTTTTGAGCGATTTAAATACTAACTTTATTAAAAAAAATAATTTAATTATCTATCATTTTTATGTTCTATACCGAATTGTGCGATATAATAAACAGCAAAATGCAATGAACTATTTTGCTGTTCGAAATATGTTTGAAGGCCATGCAAGTCAACTTTGCACTGGGTCCCGCTTTTGTTCCGGCCGGCTCTGGTACCACAGATTGCAATATTTCACGCAATATGCAATGTTTAATTTTGAAAATATGCCGCTTGACACTATTTTTTCTGTAGTTTTTTTGTAAAAATCTGTATACTAAAATGTGCATTTTGGAGAAGGTGCTCATTATATAACTGCATACAATTATTATTTATTTCACTAAATTAAGGCACTTAAAGTAGAGCAGATTTATATTTCTGAAATTGCAATTCATAAGCCGTAATCTTATCAAGTAAAGAATACTTAATTTTATTCTTCAAAAATCAAATAATTACACACTTTAAAAAAAATTAATTTCGTATGAATTAGTAAAAAATTACATTGATTGCACTCTCATGAAATAATTGTCATTGTTTCATTGAACTTAATGAATGTATAATTAAAAATTAATTAGATTTCGCTAAACATAAAAAAAATGAAATCGAAAAGCGTCGGTTAAAAGGAAACAGCAATTAAATGATTCTCCTTTTGATAGCAATTAGCTGTCAGATTCGAACAAAAATGTAGCACTTCATTAACTAATAATGAAGGTTAAAGACGAAATTAATGGAATGGAGTAATTTCCGATGAATTTTAATCAAAGAATAGTTTTAAATTAACTTTTTGCTTAAAATAAAATGCCTTCGAAAATATTCGGTAATTATCAAATAAATCTCACATGACGTGAATTATTATATATCGCACATACAATGTTTTTGTTCTAAGCAACATTTTCACAGTCTCTTTCTCTCAATTGATTATATATGTAAGGGCACTAGACATAGATTTTTTTCATACCGAAGTTGGAAATCTCCGAGATCAGCTAGAGGAAAATGTTTTACAAATTATACGCAAATTTTTTTTTTCAAATAAACTGTTTTTAAATTTTAATAGCTTGTCATTTTAACGTAATCAAAACGGAGTGATATATTAATATGTTCAAGTGTTAAAGAAATTAAAGATATTATTTCTTATTTTCTCTGTGCCGACGTTTCATTATTTTTATTTAATCTTAAAATAATCTCTTCATACAAAATCAGATGGTTATTTGCTGAACTTCCGAGATATCTTGTATGTATAGAATTTCTTTTCTGAAAAAAATCAATGCTTTTTTGCTTTTTTTTATTAGAATAAAAAAATTCATGTTAAGAATAAAAATTTTAAGTTCTTAGGGAATATAAGAAAAGAATATTATTTGAGAAAAGTAATTCTTAAATTCCACCATCCCGAATCGTCCTTTAAGCTTTTACACTGATAAATATTTGTTTACAGAATTTTTAATTTGCTTGCCCCTGCTATAAAAAAACTTCTAGAAGGTAACTGTTTCTAAAACGTATTTTTGAAGCATCCAAAATTACATGCATATTAACTCATATATATGTAAGGTTATTTCAAATGATGGTGTTAAATTGACATATCCAATGAAGATGCAGGCTTGTAGAATGAATAACAGTTTATTTAAACTTCAGACATATTTAGATCAACTCAAGTAAAAAGATTCTTCAGTGATTAAATACTTATAAATGCTTCTTGGCCATGACGGAAAATCGTACGCCTAAGCGGGCGTCTTGCTACGGAAAAATTACATTGTGAAAGAGAGCGTTACACAGACGGGGCGAGTTTTTATAGTACCGAAACGGGAAAAGTCCCGAATTTGAATCTTTAGAAACAATTGCACTCTTGCGGGTTTAAGTTAAAGTAGAAGTGCTTCTATCATAGGATTGAAGTAGAAGTAATTCGTTCGTAATTAAAAATTAACTAGCGTTAAAAATTTATTTTAAAGCTGAGAAAATTTCTAAGCCATTATATATATTAATACTTCTAATTGCTTTTATAGCATATTAACTCAAATAACTTTTACAGCATATTTGTCTTTGGTGGATTAATAAGGGGAAGAAACGAAAGTCCAGATTAATTTAGCCAGGTGGATTATTTTAGCACGGATTTTGTAATTTTGAACGGGGCTAGAATAATGAAGACAACATCTGATCTGACATCTCCCACTCTCAAAACTTCCGCCTAAATTAAGACTCAGTATATACGCCCGATTTGTGTCGAACAAGCCATTAGCAACAAAATATTGGTGAAGGGATTACCAGCCTGAAGTTCATGGGTAGCAGTTGGATAGTGCACACGTACCTCCCGCCGAGCTGAGGTGTCGGACAAGTAATAGAGACAGTTTTTCTCAGCATATTCCCCAAAGGTTGGATCGACATCAGAAAGAACAGGAAGCATGTGGGAACTACCCAAGTGCTAACAATGTACTCCGCGACGCTAATCGCTTCTCCGACAATTTGTGTCTTTAATGACTTGTCTGACACAAATCGCCTGTGTGCATTTGATCTCTAAGAAACCAACGTGGTTCAGGCCAGAATACACTGCAGATCTTTTTGTGGAATCAGGCAGAGCTGTCTTATCCAATGGACTAATTGGGCTGTAACCCAGACGCGCGCATGCAAATTTACTACACTGATATTACTTAGTGTTTTAATTCTGGACCAAAGAAATTATTTAATTATAATTTTAAATATGAAATAGTTCCAATTTATCAAACTATAAGACGTTAATCGGAGAACGTGTGACTTTTCTCTCCCTCTCTCTTGAGGCCGCGGTGGCCTACTGCCAAGGTTTCGGCTCTGGGGCCGGAGGGTTCCAGGTTCGAAACCGGATTCCACTGAAGATCCACCGTGTATGGTGCCTGTTGCGTGCTAAATCATACGTAGTGGCCAAACATCCTACCGTTGGTGTGGCGTAAAAATACCCACACTGGCCTGGCCTACCCAAAAAGGGTGTAAGGCCGGTAGAGGACCAGCAGGGAGAGAGCCGCTCCACCCGCATGTAGAGGACGGGATTTATTGGGTACAATAAGATGATACAGGCATTGCCCGAACAGGGGCAGTAATTTTAAATACAAGAGAGCTGGGAGTGTAAACATGGTTCGACCCACCTCGGTGGGGAGAGAATAGCTTGATTTACTGCTCGCCGTTGGTGTGACGTGGAAGTTTGGAGAAGGGAGTGCCTGTTCAGGCATCGTCCTCGTCTTCTGACAGTGGTTCAAAATTTCGAGGTCCGTCCGAAAATAGCCCTCGTGTTGCTTCAAAACGGGACGTTAATATAACTAAACAAACTCTCTCTCTCTTGATCTAAAATATTTTCTTAGGTAGGTAATTTCTTCAGGCCACAGGCGTTCAAATTCCTAGTTAGGATTCTGATGGGTCGCCAATAATCTCTAACCCAGGGCGCTGAGCAGGGCCGGATTTACACATTTCTACATCCTAGGCCGAAGCATTTTCTACGGCCCCTCTCAAAAAGTTAATACATAATTTTCTATTTAATATACAATAGTTTATTTTTAATATACTTAATACAATATTTATAATCTTCGAAACACATGAAATTTTTTATTTAAAATTGCACTATTTATGAAATAACAGAACATAAACACTTACAAAAATACTCCACCAAATTTCTTGAAATTGAAGTGGACAGATCTTATTAAATCGATTTCAATGCAAAGAAGACAAGGGTCCACAGTAGACAAAAAAAATGTGTCACTCAATATATTTAATCTAATGAATGTAAATTAAAAAATAAATTTTAATATGGCCTCTTCAAAATAATACTCAAAAGTTTGAAAATATTTTGTTGTTATATCTTCTGTATATGTGCCCCCGACTAGGCCATGGCCTAAGTTGGCCCTATTGAAAATCTGCTTTTGGCGCTAAGATCTGTTAAGACGGCCCTGGGATCAAGTCTCGAACTCGCCACTCTGCTTTCCGACCACCAAATAATGAATATAAAATAAGTGTCATCATAAGTATCATAATAATAAGTATCATCAAGACGCATTCTATCCTCCACTGGAAACACAACAGTCAGCAAAACCTCTATTTCCTTCCAAAGCGGAATCGTTCCAAATCTCAGGAAAGAAGGACCCCACTGCGTTCTACAGGGCTTCCCAGTGGGGTCCGGGGGTGCACCCAGGGTGTTCGATTTGCAGGGTGTTCCCGCCACGTGGCCATCGGGTGAAAAATGGCCACCCTAGTCGCGTGGCCGGATTGTTGACTCCCCCGCCCTATTTCATCGCCCTCAGACAATGCAGGGGGTGGTTGAGCGGCCCACCCCCTCCGTCGACCACCGAGAGGGGGTGATTTAAGTTTGATGGGTACATGCAAATAAAGAGGGCTGACAAAAGTCGAGATTACTTCGCTTAAAAAAAGCTCTTTTTGGATCATCTTTTCATCGTCTGCCCTAGTTTAATGCTGGGACTTATGATCTTGCTGTATGAAGGGTGGTTTATTTCAATTAAGTAAGCAGCTTAATATATCTTTTTGTTAGTAATGTAAATTGACGTTAATGATTGCTCTTAGTATTAAAAAATAATTTAAAACTGAGCATCAAGTTTGTGTTAGAATTGGACTGAAGAGGATTTCAAAAATCAGTTTACGAGTTCTGTATATTTTGCCTATGATGAACTTGTGATAGAACAAATGGATGATGGCTTATTTCAGTATCATACGGTATGGATATTTTAACTCTCCTTTAGACTTCGTGGAATTCAAAATATTCAGATTGAAATCAAGGATATACTATGATGAACTTGTGATAGAACAAATGGATGATGGCTTATTTCAGTATCATACGGTAGGGATATTTTAACTCTTACTCAAATTGCCTCCTTTAGACTTCGTGGAATTCAAAATTTTCAGATTGAAATCATGGATATCCTTCAGAATGTTTCTTCGCCAAGAAGTAAGTCCCGTTATTAAATTTGGAAAGATAAGCCTTAAGGTGACCACCTACGTTGAAAACACTGATTTTTGACCACTTTGGCAAAGATTATTTTCCAAATCCGTTTGCATTTTGTTTCTAAGTGAATTAGAAAAAGAATTATAACGATTTTAAGATACTTTGTCTGAAGCAAAACCAACCGGAAGGAAGTCTTTAAAAATGCAGCTTTCTCAGAACTTTGTTTCTCATAAAAGTTCTCCAGCGTTAACATGATATCTCGAAATCTAATAAAGATATTCACTTGAAATTTTCAGCACGTGTTTAAAATAGTATGAGCAATGAAATGAACTAAAATATTTGTTGGTCGTGAAATACTTCTTAACTCGCAGGTGATTTTAGAAAAATTAAGTTGGGAATTAATGAAAAATGCAAATTTACACATATTTTTACCCCTAATTTACTTGCATTTCATTTTTTCTTATATATATATATATATATATATATATATATATATATATATATATAT
>BGPR01016976.1:0-30911 GCA_013235015.1 Araneus ventricosus
TTTTTTAAAAATCTCAACTATTAAATAATACTTGTCGTCCCAGGGTTCTTTTTTCCGTCTTTCGTTTTAGAATGGCTTGATTAGGATGCTTTTGTGGGATGAACGGGCTTTTAATTTTTTTTTTTTTGCTTGGAAATGCTTGCTAAACAAAAAATTAAAATTCATTGTCTGTTGTGTTTAGAGCGAGCTGTTTTAAATGTATCTTTTTTTTTTTTATGCAGCAGGGGAAAAAAAAGAACTGAGAGAATTGAAAGGGGGAGGGAGAACAATAGAGGAGCAATGTGGTCCATTACGCGAGGGTTGAAATCGGTTTTAATTTCGAAGTACGTAATTAAAAGCCGAAATTTATCGCCTTTTCTTTTTACACTAGAAGATTTGTGCCCGTCTAAGACGGGCTTTTAGCTTGCCAACAGTATCACGGATCTGATTGTCACAGATTTATTAACGAAAATTGTATAAAAAAATTTCATGCCCATTGGCAGAGTGCTTAAGAAATAATAATAATAATAATAAAAAAAACGCATGAGAAACAGAAATTGATGAATCAATTGGCCACTTTCGTTTTGCAAAATTTATAAATATTCAATTTTAAAATTAAGTACGAAAAAGAAAGATCCTTTTTATTAAAAACGAAAATAAAGATCTCCGAGAGGTGGAAAAATAAATTAATTCTAGTTTAACTTTTATTCGATATTAACGGAGTTCGGCGTCGATGAATCCACATAAAATAAAAAAAGAAAAGAAACTGCTAATTCAGCTAAAAAGAAAAAAAAAACCCTGTCGTAACTCTTATTTCATATTAAATTATCACACAATCCAAACAGTAAACTGTGGTGTGTATGCTAATATATAGATACACTGTCTGAATCTCTTTGGCATTTAGCCAAACCAAACCACGTGATCGTCACCGATTTTTCTGGCCTTTTCTGTAATGGATTAGACAGTTAACTCTTCATTAGTTGCAGTCACTTCCATACTTAAATAGTAGCAATGTATCTCGCGAGTATGAAATCTCTTCTATGACATGTTCACCTTGTTTTGATGATTTTCCCTTCAAAACTACAATAATTAGTCCTAATGAGATTGTAAAAGGGTGTTCTGTTCAGCACGAAAAATTGAAATTGTAATGAGCTAAAAGATACAGACAGTGTCTGTCAGATATTGCGACTAAGATAGGGTTGAAAACTATGTTGCTGTTCATACAGTAAAGTACCGACAGAAATTCAATAGAAAAGTAAAGATTTCCGTGTTGCGCAAGCATTCCAATTAATTGCCTCTCCTTTTAAAATTGACTTTGATATATTTCCACAACACCCTAGAATTGCGCATTCGTTGCGTTTGGGTTATATATATATATATATATATATATATAGCAGCCTTTATGCATTTCTCATTTATACGTCCTTTCATCACAGTCCCGATTTATTCGTATTCATTCTAATAATACAGTGCTTCATTTATACGACGCCAGTGGCGAATCCAGGGGGGGGGGCTATCGGGCTGCAGTCCCCCCCGAGCTAAACCAAAATTCTTGATTTTATTTAAAATCACTATAACTGTTTGTTCTTAATTTTCATTAAAAAAATTAATAATAAAATCGTGACAACATTGCTTTCTGGCTTGACAGGCTCGAAAATTTTCCTACTTTTCTAGTCATTGCACTTGCAGCGTTGACGCGGTCGAAAACACTTTTTGGCTAATGATTTCATTGCGTTTTTTATTAAATTATCGAAAGTATAGTAGTGTTCTTTATTATTCTTATCGTCAGGTGAGGAAAGTCTGTAAAGTTAAAGTGTTTTGGTATACATAAGCCATGATGTTGACATTCGTCACTACGATACAAAATTTTTTTATGACATCAGCCCCCCAGACCCGAATCCTGGATTCGCCACTATACGACGCAAAAGCTTCTGTTATACGTCGTTTTTTCCCCTTTTCTAAAATTCAGGAATTTTCTGCCCGAGTCTTTATTTCTCCGTTCCTTTTTTTTTTTTGGGGGGGGGGGGTCCCCCATATGACACTCGGTTTAAAAATTTTTTTCGGGGGTTTTTTTTTTTTTTTTTTTTTTTTGTAGAAACTGACGCGTATGTCCGGCGATTTTTCCTAATTTAACTTAAGACGTCTTCCCACTAACTGAGAATGACTCTCAATAATATATTTATCGTGAGAACTGTTGTAAAAAGAAAAAAGTGCATGAATATACCATTTCGTAAACAATTGAAAATACAGCGCACTCCCGATTATCCGGGTTAATCACCGGAAGGGATCGCACGGACAAGAAAAAAACACGGAAAATCCGAAAACTCCTTTTTATTAAAGAAAAAATCAACATCAGTACAAAGATATAAAAATTACTTGCATTTGTATGCTGTATAACATCAAACTAGGAATTTTAATTTTAACATTTACTGCTTAAAAAAAAAATCTGTAATGCATCTTTGCTTCTGCTGTTTGTTCATCTCTTTTCGTATATCGACACATATTTTACGAACCGCAGTAATGTCGCTGTAATCAACCTCTTTGTCACTATAATCTAACAAAGTTTCCACGGATTGTAGAGCAGCAGAATGAGAAATTGTATTTCCCTCATTTAGTACATCTTCTGCATCAGTACGAGCTGATTCTCCATTATTAAGTTTTTGAAGGATTTCTAATTTTTGTTTGACATTTAAAATGTTTCGTTTTCGTTTCACACCACTCATTTTTAGTAGTAAAAAATCTCACGCTACTAACTGGCGATAAACAAGACGCAAAAACTAAAGGAACACGTGCGAAAGTGAAAGAAGACGAAGAAGTTAAAGAATGACGTGTCAGGAAGAAGCGTGTTCGTACGAGAATGAGCTAGCAGCAAGTGGATGATTCATTTCTTGGAAAATTGGTGATTGAACCGGTAGAGATTGCACATGGAGGAAGAAAAAAAAATCTATTCTTTAGCCTCCGCCGTCACGGCTCACTAGTTTCACGAAATGAATCTCTCGATCGAATATCAACATCGATTTTACATGCATGATAAGCGTGAAAATGTTTATCTTCAAATTTATTTGTGAGTCAGGAATGAGCACGGATAATACGCAAACCGTGTTGGCATGTCGTGAGTGTACTGTTGCAGAGTTAACGCCAGATATCAGGCAGTTTAAAATACAAAATAGCTTTAATCCAGTTTACTTAAAAAGAAACATGCTGCTGTCTTGCAGCTTACACACTCACTGACAGCCATCCATTCAACCGCTTGTCTTTAAAAACACAAATGAACAATATATATAGATTGTAACAACCAATCAACTTCGACTAGTGCCGTAACTTCGGCTACGTCATGAAATAAACCAATGAGATGCTTTTCATTCAGTGACTGAACAATTTCATTTGAATTTCCAACAAACCGGATAATCTGCGCACGGATAATGGAGAGTATACTGTATAACGAAAACAAACGGTAAATGAATCAATTAGGTTCGGTTATCAAAAGACGTCATATGACGTCTCCGGTCAATAACATGCTGTCATCCTTTTCCTCCCTGCCGTTTCGAAGTAAAGGCCTATCTCCATGCGCATGAATCATGTAAAATAAGATATTTAGTACTCAATATCTGCACGAAATGTTTGATTTTTCTCAATTGTTTTCAGTAATATGTAGTATTAAACGAGTACCGTCTTGAAAAGTTTTTAAAATTTATACTGTTACGAAAATCGTTCGTTGAACGGTGAAAACAGTCCAACAATCAGGATAACGGAGAACGACGTTTTATTCTCGAATATTCCTGAAAACACGATGCTCAGGTAACAGGAAAGCACAGCACTTGCGCAAATTCGCAACACACACAGACAGCAAATCACTTTACAATAACAGTAATAGCGCTCAGCGTCTAACAGCTGACCAACAAGTCTCCAAAGAGATTCTGCGAACTCCGCAGACGTTCAAAGACGATTGTCTCATCTCGGCAACTCCGGGCTTTTATACCTTTCCTGGCAGGGTGTGACGTCACATAGAATCATCTAGTAGATTCTGTATATCTCCGCCCCTAATATAGATATCGAGAAAATTCTAGTGTTTTTGAAGACTTTCATTTTGTCTTGTCGCCAAAATGGTCGCCAAGGTCGGGATCGTTGGCCTCCATCCCCCGGTAGGTACTAGTAAGAACCTCTGTAAATGTCTGTTTGGAACCATAAGACTAACATTGTGGGAGAGAGACATTACATATTCATAACAATACTTTTAAATGAGTCTGCATTAGTAGCATTCAGTTTTTACTAATCAAAGTTGTTTAGTAAAATTTCGATTATACGTCTTTCCATTTATACGTCGTTTTACTTCAATCCTTTGAAATACGTATAAACGGTGCTTTACGGTATTGACAAAACAAGAGTTTTTAGTAAATTGTGACGGTGAAACATGAAGAGTGTGAATGCATCAAAATAATGCTCTATTCACTTTGATTTTATACTTGTTCTGCGAAATATATTCCCATAAAATGTTATCGAACTTGATTTTGAGATGAAAAAGCGCCATTCCGGTAAAACACTTAAAACTTCTTTCACTTGTTCGTGAAATATTTTTCTTTACGTGTTTATGTAGGAATGAAAATTAAATCAAGAGAATATTCACTGCGAATTTGTATTAAATTTACTTTTGAAACAAGAATCCCTTTTTCATAAACAAAACTGTATGAATTGTTTCTGCGCGTTTACAAAACATGCCTGCTGCTTTTTTCGTGTTTTTTTTCCCTTCCTTATAGATTATATTCATTCTATTCAATCGCATTATACCTCCTTTTTTTTCAAAACCATGTGGCCTTAAATGAATTATATTTATGAATGAATCATTTATCTTTTGTAAATTCCATTAGATTTCGCATATTTCCTTCCTTTTGATGTTTTTGATATTGAAAGAGAAGAATTATTTTATTTATTCTTTTCGGCAGCAGTTAGCGATTTAAAATTATTTGTATACAATAGAATATTTCAAATATTTATCTTTGTATGATTATTCATAAGAACTATTTTTTTCACCTTATTATGATTTATTATCTTTTATATTTAATCATGGGAGCTACTTTTTGGAAAAGCGTTCACATATTTGTCGTTATGTTAACTTTTCATTCAAAATGGTTTTTCTTTTTCTTCTTTCAGTAAGATTTATAATTATAATTTTGGTTAAGTTTGTTGGAAATCTCCAGTTTTAAATTTTAAAAGTCGCCTTAATATTTTCCGTATTTTATGATGTACGTAGTATAATTTCACAGTTTCAGTATTTCGTCTTATTAAATAATTGAAAGTTACATAAGATGTTGTAAAGCAACAAGTTCAAGCAAAGCTTAACAAGTTCCATTTTTTTGAATATGAAGACACGAAAAATTTCGTAAGAAAAGTGTTCAGTGCTCTTTGGCACGATTACCTATGCTGTAATCGGAATAGTTGAGGTTCTTGGCCCCGAAGTTCTTTCGAAAATATATAATTTTGCATTAAATAATATTTGAACATTATAAATTATCAGGCATGGCATTTTAATACGAATCATATGCACTCGTGTGTGTTAATTATTTTAATTGCCATGCTGTGTTCTATTAACTTCTATGCTTTAAAGTTAGTATTACTGTAATTAATTTTTTTCGAAATTAATGATTTTTTATTCGGTATTAAAAAAATTCTATTTCGGGTCCTCTTTGAAATCGAAGCTTTTTTTGCGCCTTGCCTTTTATCCGGGCATGTATGTAATAGAATGTTTTATTTCTGCTGCTTGTTTTTCCTATTCCCATGTGAATTTTATCCTGCTTCTGAGTTTATTAATCAATAAAAGCTCGCCAGTTTTCGCTAACATTCTGATAATTTAGCTTTTTATGAAATCTACAAAGTGCTGTAGATTTTATTGAAGCGGCAACTTCAATTTTATACAAATACAATTTTAAAAATTAAAAAAAAAAATCCGGTATTAATATTTTGTACTTTATTTGACGTGAAGTTATAAATTATGTCCTTCTGGACGTAATAAATTAATAGTGCAATCAAAAAAATTTTCAAATGGAAATAATTAATACTGGAAAGTTTTGAATAATTAATTATATTAACGATTATGGGTACAAAATCTTACTGAGAATTTTTTTGCCCTGCACCTTAAAATAGTATTCGTGGCAAAATAACATATTAAAATAAAGACTTACAATATGCTAAATTTTTATTTTTACATCTGGCAATATGGACGAGTTTTCTGCTTTGTTTGTTTACATTAAATGTCTGTTCTACGTATTTCCTGTGTAATGCTAAGTTTAATGGATCTTCAAAGCGGAAGTCCAACATACAAGCAGATAAAGTCAAGGTTTTTAATGTAAGTAAACAAACCAGAAAACTCGTCCATATTTGCTTTCTGAAAATAGTAGCAAACGATTTCCACTTAAATATTTTAAACGTTGTAGCTTAACAGTTGTATTTTCGTGGTAATGTAATAAAATAACTTAATGGTAATAACGTAATTGAAATAGAATTTAAAGCAACGTGTCAAGGTAAAAACTCTTATTTGTTTTGTTAAATTTTTTGCAAAAGTAATTAAGAACTAATCATATTTACTAGAATTTTTTAATTTCTTTTTTTATTCCAGTAATTTTAAATCCTATTTTGAAACTTTCTGAATGTTTTTAGAATTTATGCATATTAATGTCCTGAATTTAAAATACTTCGATTCTTTGTAAATCATTTTCAAAACATAATTTGTGATGAAGATATGTTTATGCAGCTCTCATTCTCCAGTTTCTTTTTTCAAAGTATTAAAATTTTAAAATAGTTTGGAAGTTTAAATACTGAATTTTTGTTAATGCAATATTATTCTTTTTGACTTATTATAAAATTTGTAAATATTTTATCTAACTAGAATTTCTGTTCTTTCTTAAATAAAGATTGCTAATTGAAAACTAAATCTTTCTTGAGTGTTTTTTACTCTTTAGAATTTATAACTTGGCAAATAAAAAAAAAAAAGACTTTAAAGAACTAAAATTTAATTTGAATTCCTAAGTTTACTCTGATTAGAAGAGCACATTGCAAGTTTATTTTAGAGTAATGGCTGCTTCATCAGTCTGATTAATTGATCTTCTTTTATGAGATATTTGAAGGATGCGCTGATGAGCTTATTTTGCCTCTGAATGGATCTGATAATTACAAATTTTTAATTTTTCGTAATATTCAGAGGATTCGGCGAGCTAACCGATCTAACATTAAAGTGAAATTTTTCCTTTTATCTCTGAACCATAACGAGAAAAATGGCGGGAATGAAAAGTTTTATTCTTTTGCCCAAGAATACCGTTCTTCTTGTTAAGTTTGCTGGAGAGCGGCATGTTATTAGAGTGTTAAATTTCCGAAGTTGCGGAGAAGGTATTCAGGAAATTTTTCCGGCGAGCAGTTCGAGTGCGAAAAACTGTTTTTAGAGAATTCTGAAATTTCTTTTTTAGCTGCACATCTCAAAACTTCACAGGCCCAGTATAATGGCAGTACATTTTAATAGATGATTTTCCTTACTCTTTGTAAATACTGTTTAGACGTTCCGATTTGCAGAGCAATATTTGTTTAAGTTTAGTTTTTAAAGTGATACGAGCGCTTGTCTTATTAAGTGCCGATTTGATTTATTGGATTAATACATCGTTTTGAAGCTGCGCAAAGGTTATTGAACTAAGGTCAGATGTTGTGGATGATGGCATTTGGGGCTACAATCTCCATTTTAGCTTTTGGTTGAAGGAGATTCGGGGTTGAGCTCCGGAGATTCTCCTAAGATGCGCTGTGTGTGAGGGCCGTTTAAGCTGGACATTCATGAAGGAAGTGCTCCAAGTAGGGACGGCGGTTATTGCGAAAATAACCAGTTTTCGGTTATTCAGGTTTTTTTCACCTCCGGTTTAACCTGGTGGTTATAACCGCTCAAAATGACCGGTTTTCAGTTTTTTAAAAAAACGCCGTTTATAGACAAGATTTTGTATTAATATTTTTACAGGAAATCAATCCATTGGCCAATATTTATCTGTTCATAAAGACTCTTTCAGTAATCCGCCAACCAACAGCAACGAGGAAGCGGTTGTCGTTGATTGGCTTAAGATGATGAAATTCAAAGCTCCGTAACTTGGTAAATTTTAGTCTAATCGAACCTAAAATCGAGCCTATCTTCCGATCCGGTTTTTTTCTCGGTTATTGGATTTCAAAAAAAAATTAAAAAATAACCGGTTATAACCGGGATAAAAAAAATAACCGAAAAAAACCCTGGTTAATCGGAAAAAAAAAAATCCGATGAGAATAGGCGCAGTCTGGAGAAAAGTTTGGAAATCCAACGCATTTCGTTTCCCATTTGGCGCGATGAGCCATAAAACTGAAATACCTTCGTGGGGAAAAGACAGCGAAACTTTCTCATAAAAGCGAAAACCACAAAATGGGGGAGGGAGCGTGAGTCTCGGGGGCGGGGGTCCCATTTTCAAAGCGATAGGAGGGGTTGGCACAGTAACCCTAGGCGATTGTAGAGACCGACTGTGTGGTTTGCATGAAGCCTCCATGAATGATCCACCTAAATGGATGGTCTGAAAATTGGAACGATGTGGAGTGATGCGCTCCAAATGGACTGGAACAGTCTCCCCGTGAATCTCCAGTTTCATATGTTAAATCCATCGCCGTGGGTACCAAACGCCCTTAGGTTGATATGGTGTCAATTGGGAAAGGTGGATACTGGCTCTAGGTAACTACCCTGGCTTCTGGCTACGGTTCAGAATTACGAGTACCTGTGTATCCTGCATGTCATTTCAAAGTGGGGCTTTGATCAGATAAAAGAAATCAAACCTTTTCCCCCTCTTGTAGATAGGAGCTTTTTTGCTTGAAATAAGCCTACTTCAGGTCTTTTGAGAAAAGAGATGAATGTTTCTGAATATAATTTCATACATATTTTAAATACATGTGGAAACATCCATTACTGAAAAAGATTTGTTAAGTAAGTTTTGAATAAACATAGAATTGTATTTTTTAAGTAGGAGCAAATTCGATTCTTTTTCTGCACCTAAATCATGTCTGCGGTTAAAAACTATTTCAGAGGCTTTATAATTGAATTATATTAGTTTTATTGTAAAAGAAATTAACAGTTTTACTTAATAATTTTTTTGAGTTTAACGGTTTTTCCTAATGGAAGTTAATTGATTGTGAAAATAATTTTTTAAAAAAATATCCCTGTATGCATTAAATAATTATTTAATGGTTTTTAAATATCTTTATATGTATTATATAATTATCGAATAGTTTTTTAAATAAAATATGTCTGTTAACAAAAGCAACACTCATTATTTTGTGTATTATTGTGTAAAAACGTAAAATTTAAATTCAGTTTATGATTCTTGAATATGCGTAGTATTTTCGTATATATTTATACGCAAGTAACAGACGTAAATAATAATGGGAATGCTTTTCAAATATTTGCAGACATGTTTTTATAAGCTTCAAAACAGTCCGCCAGACAAGCTGGAGCTCAGTCTAATAGAACTTTTTAAATACTATTAAAAAGTTCTATTAGACTCTATTAGACAAAACTAAATATTATTAAATTTTGTGTGTTGAATGGAGATGTATCAACTGTTTGATGGATTTGAATTGAAAATCTCTTTGTATTTGTTTGCCTTTAAAAATTTACTTTGCTGTGAAGGCTATGTACTTATTTATATATGAAATTTCCGCCACGTTTCTACGTTTCCAAAATGTTTTTGCATTATTTTAAATGCGTTTTATTGAAGGCATATACACATCTTTTGCCGTGTGCAGTTTGCGGATGTGATCAATGAATTGTTTAAAATTGTAATTTGATTTAATATATGCAGATGTAAATAATATTTCAGTGTAGTTGCTTGAGTCTTTGAAATGATATTCAAATTTAAATAGTTGATAAGTTAATTGCGATTGGAAAACCTTGTTTTATTTTCTTGTTGAACAAATAATGCGAGCGAATAATTCTTTTCTCCATATAGTTCTGAAAATGTGAAGGTTTTGATTAAAAACTGACTTTTATTTTCCAGAAAAAATACATTGATTGTTGCTTGTTGCATAGCTGTAATTAAGACAAGAAAGCCTTTACTCAGATGCATATTTTCTCTATTTTGTTTCTGTCAAAGTGAGCTGCTGGTCTTTAGTTGTAAATATCGTAGGGAAGTTTCCCACCAACAAATTTGTCTGAAACCCTTAGGTTAAATTAATTTTCATTGTGGAATAAAGCAGGCGTCCTTTATTTTCACTTATTAACATATTGTTTTAATCAACAGCATTATGCAATTAAAAGAACCGAGAGCCTTCCACCTGGGTAAAAATGCTGTTCATCTTTTCTAAGAACATTCAGTTACTTTGCCGTTCATGCATTCTATGATTTCAAAGAATTTAAAAGACGTTTGTCAAATCTGTGATGTTAGTGGTGGACCTGATGTGCTCATAACTTCTTTAAGTTCTGCAATCGTGTATTCTTGTGTATTGTAAGAGGAAGAAAAACGACACCACAATTTTACGACAGTTTCCAAAGTAAGTGAATTGGATGGCTGAGAAAGTGTGAAATTCACCAAGACAATGTTTTTCCAGCAGTTTGCAATAATATTTTGATTGAAAAAGAATGGTATGCTTTAGAAACGGTTTGAAATCTCCGTGGTTAAACCATTATGGTGATGCCGGAAGAAGGATATATTGACTGTAAATGCCAGTAAATGAAAAGTAACCGAAGTGCCCTTTTTTACTTTCTCGTATACGAAGTATACAAAGAGAAAGTGTTGTAATCGTCGAAAAATTCGAACTCGAGATTTTGACGAATCTTCACGTTTAGACCTCCCTGAGTCCGAAAAACACAATTTTGGAATCATGTCTGTCTGTGAACACGATAACTCGAAAACTATTAGAGCTACGGGGATGAAATTTGGTATGTGGTTTTTAAACATAATTTGTAGGTTTCTATCAAATTTTGGACAAAATCCGTCTAAGAGAAGCTGCGGCTGGTGGCCCACAGTATAAGAGTAGTAGATCTATTGTAATACCATAAACCATCGTTACTTTTTCGATGATGCCGGATAACAGAAACTGGCGGTTACGCGAATGACGGTTAATCGAAGTTTTATTGTACTTCATGAATGGGGTACGGGAACCCATAATTTAAGAAGCCTTGATAGAGAACGTTAAAGGGACATACGACGCTTAAACCTCGAAAAAATGGTGTGTGTGTGGGGGGGGGCAAACTGTCAAATTCGATACATTATATCTCTGAAACAATACAATTCTCAAACTTTCTTTTTTTTCTAGAAAAATATCTGTTCTTTCTCTTATAGTACACACATTTTCCTGTATGTATTTATTAGAGATAGTAATAAATATGGGTATAATTTTTGGAGAAACATGAGATAGTCACCTTGAGCGCATGATTACGGATAAAATATTCGTCTAAACACAATATTTTGGGTATCTAAATAATCCAAACATTCTGTGTAAGAAACTGGACCTCAATTTATTAACATTTAAATTTATTTTCTATTTTATATGCCAATTTAAAATAAAAATTGTTAAAATGTCAACTTTCCTAACGCCCCCAAAAAAACCTCTTTGGGGAAAATATGTACAAAACTGTTGTTCAATTTGTAGAGCACAATACATATTCATTAAAAGTTTTATGTAAAAATATTCAATAGTTCTTGAGATATCGTGCGCGCAATATATATATATATATATATATATATATATATATATATATATATATATATATATATATATAAATAAACAAATTTTTAGATATAGCGCTTTAAAAACATGGTCATATTCAATGTTTACGTTGAATAGCCGATACATTTTCCTTCTTAAGTTTCATAATTTATGGGAATTTTTTTAACGCGGAATGTTTTAAATTGTTCCGAAAAGACTGGGGAATAATATATATATTTTTTCATAAAACCGAAAATTTTCGAGGTTTAACAGTCGTATGCCCCCTTAAGTTAGGGCACTTTTCGTTTGTTAACTATTGAAAGACGTGTAGAGCTATGGAATCCATCGGGAAATAAGAAAAGAATAACATTTTTAAAATATAAAAACTTATGAACATTTTCACTATTCTGATTGTATAGTTCAATTAGGAAGAAAGCCTGGCGGTATGTGACAAATTTGAAAAGGATTGGCGCTAAAATCTGTGGTTTGTGCGAGAGAAGATCGTTAAAGAGAGTTATATGCTGATTTTGAAGGAAGTAGAAACGTTTAATTTTATCATGTTGGAGAACTTTAATTTATTAAATGGAAGACTGTTACATTTAAACTAAAAATGAAAAAAAATATTTGCTTTTTTCTTATTTCACTTTATAATAAAAAATGAGTTCTTTCGCTCGTGTTTGAGTGTTTGCTAAAAGATTTTAGTGTTAGGTTTGTGTTCATTTGTGAGAATCTTGTGTGTTATGCTAATAAAACAAAGTAATTTTGATAAGAGGAAGGACAAAATAATGCTATCGCACTCGATCCTTTCTCGCGTCTCAAAGGCAGGAACTTTTTTTTCCCCATCCTCTTCTTAAAACGAAATAAATCAATAAATTGTCTTTTCAAAGTTTATTTAAGAAAACGTAATTAAATAAAGTAAGCAGTTAAATAGTTCCGAGTACTGCTGATGAAGTTTTTTTTAAAGAAATATATTTTTCTTGACTTTTATATGAAAATCTTTTAAATGAAGGGGGAAAAAACCCCCTCCATCTAGACCGGGAATTGGCTGTTCTATGTTTTGTTATTTTTCTATGCAATCAAATTTGCCATTGGAGTTTCCTTGAAAAATATTAAAAACTTTCTTTATAAAAATATTTAACCGTAAAATTCGCATGAAAATATTTCCTAGAAAATTATTTTCCTGGAAAATAACTGATGTCCATGTAGAAATGTAATCGATTTCTGTATATAAATATTCTAGGTACAAAAAAAAAAAAAAAGTTTTTTTTAGCAATGAAACAAAATATTTATTTTCTTAATGTGGCTCCTAAAAAACAATAGGATTGATTTCAATTAAAGCAGATTTGTATAGAAAATCAGACGTTTCATCAATTTTGATTGCTTTGAGCAATGCTTCTTTTCTTATAAGTGATATTATTTTAGCTCATGGAACCTTTAAAATGTTAATAGGCCATTTAGACAATGCTTATATAACTTCTTACAATTTATTATTTATTGCAAATAACTAAAAACCGAATCAAACGTTTCAGTTGCTTTGGATAATAAAATTGAAGGAAGGAATAATCCTGGAATTTTTTTCAGTTATTAATGTGGTGTTTTGAAATACTAAAAATTATTGTTCCCTTCGCCGTATAGAATGGTGAAATTCCATTATAAAGTTTGAAAAAGCATTTTAACATGGATTTTGTTATCATTGGGAACGATATTTTGATGAAATTGTTGATTAAATATCAACATATTTAAAACAGTAAAATGATTTTTTTTTCGTGTATTGTGGTCAAATTCTTTGAATTTTTACTTTCTCGTATACGAAGTATACAAAAGAAAGTACTGTAATCGTAAAAAAAAAAAAACCCGAATTCGATATTTTGATGAATCTCCTCGTTTTAGATCTCCCCGAGTCCGAAAAACACAATTTTGGAACACGATAGCTCGAAAACTATTAGAGCTACAGGGATGAAATTTGGTATGTGATCTTTACGCATAATTTGTAGGTTTCTATCAAATTTTGGACAAAATCTCTCTAAGGCAAGTCCGTCTGTCTGCTTTCATGTGAACACTATAACTCAAAAACTTGACTCAAAACTATATTAGAGAAAGTATCAGTATTTGTCCCTTAATGTCCTCGAGACAAAATCATCATTGTAAAATGTGAGTTCCCACGATTCTCCCACAACTGATTGTAAACTATTGTATTCAAATATTTTTCTTATTTTACCAATCTTGCAATACTTTAAACCAGTGGTGTATTTATCTATATATATAAAAGAGGAAAGTATGTGTTCGGTTTTTGGTTCTTTATGCACGTCCACAGCGTTGGACTTACAACGACCAAATTTGGCACAATGATAGATTAGCACAAGAGGGAGCTAACGCCGTAAAAATTATTTTAAAATTCGAATTGGATTTATGTAATCAAATAACGAAAATTAAACTATTATTAGGCGTCTTTTACCAATAACTTCGGAAATACTTATGGTACTAAAATTATATTTACATCACCTTAAAGAGCAAAAAATTACCTTTTTAATGATTAATTGTTGTAAATTTTTTTTTTCTCTTAACTGTAATTAACGTTTCACAATTCATTTTAAACTCAAACTGCAACAATGCTTTTTTTGTTATAAAATACTAGCAGTACGCGCACGGCGTTGCCCGTGGAATCAGGACTTCGACAAAATGGGGGAAAAAATACCCACAATGACACGAAAAAGTTTTGAAAACAAAATCCAATCAAAAGATACACATTATTGATTTTCCCGCTTATTTTTCCTCTCGTCAATGACGCAAATGTAATGACGTCACTGGAAGGAATCGGATTGTAGAAATCATGCTGGGATCGTCCGGGGAAACTCTTCTGTCAAATCTCGCTAGCAAAAAAACTGTTTGAACTGATGAGGGAAAAATTAATTAAAAAAAACAAAAACGGAATAAGATATTTTTAACCGTTCTTGTTTTAAATCCGACAGAAACGTCCCAGTTATGAGCTGAAAAAAAATGAAAATTACAGAGTTGTTAGAACGTCAGATGCGTCAGAATTTGAAGAAATCCTGGTAAAAAATTACCTATAAAATTGACTATTATTTAAAAAATTCTCAAAAGATACTACAGCCGTAAACGTGCCAAAAATGTCTCAAAACAACACAAAACATTAAACAAAAATTTTTCTAGATTAAATTTTAAAATTCTGGCTTAGAGGTGCATTGAGTCGCCATTACGTCTACCTGTGTGCCAAATTTCATGGCTTGTAAGTGCGATAGATTCGTCTGGACATCGCACACGCAAACAATGCCTTTTATTAGTATAGAAAATTGGAACTAATTTATTGTTTCATCAGATTCTTTATTCATGTGTTTTTACCACTGCTACGGCTATGAAAATATTGTTTTTCTTGGTCAAGGTAGACTTTCTTACTTCTGCTGTTATTTCGTAGCATGCACTCCCATTTTTATTTCGTAGCTTTTAATATGCACTCAAATATCCTATGACGTTAGTTGCGACACGATACGAGTTTCAGTTTGACTTTATTTATAGTATTAATTGAGAGTATTTATATTTAGTTTTTATTCCCCTAACTGAGGTTAAAAGTATTCTTTTTGTTCGAGCATTCCTCTTCAGCGAAATTCTTTCGAGTGAGAATTGTTCTCGAGCGATTTTGACTTTCTTTATCTGATTTATAAAACATTTCATTTAGAAGCTTCGCAGTAACCAAGTTATACAGTATAAGTATATTTGTACATTGTAAAACTGTATTAGTTATTTAACTATATATTGTTTAAAATAAATGATCTTTGTAAAATTTTCTCGCATTTTCATTCAAACGATACTGTTATATGGTGATAAAAAGGCTATATTTAGAAGTTTTAATTCAACAAGATGAGATTCATAGAAGATTTACGTTTGTTGCGGAAAGTTGGTGACAATATTTATGGGGGAAAATAAACAGAGGAGGCCGATATTTAAAAAAATATAGATCCCGAGCAACGCCGGGTTTTCAGCTAGTTCTTTAATATTGCAAGGCAACACTTTTAGGACCATAAGTATATTATACGCCATTTAAAAAATGCATAAATTATATATTTAAATGAAACATTATTGAAAGCTTCTTTACAGCCGAAAGTTATAATTTTTTCATTCATTCTGAATGCAGTGTTTCTCCAAGGAAGGGGAAAAAAAAAAAAAAAACCCTTCCATTTTTAGACCAGTCCTATTATGCCAAGGGATTTGTTTGCAAGTGGTTCTTGAATTTTTTATTTCCTTTTAAAGTAATGCCATCAGTTGAAGTGGAAAGGTACGGATGGAGTTGCAACACTCTAAGCTTTCTGGGACGAGTTCTGATTTGTTTTTCTTTTTCCCTTTCCTTGGAAAACCAATTTTTTGCCCACTAATGTTTGATGCAGATTAAACTACTCTTCTTGAATCTTATTCTCTTTTCATTAGCAATATTTTGTTCGAAATTGCCTTGGAAAATAATTATTCTCATCTTTCCTTAAGATAAAATAATACAGAAGAGTAACACAGATTAATAATGAACTTTTAGTAATGAATAATAACGGTTTTCCCCTCTACCATATATTTAATTTTTTCTTATGTTAAATCGGAAGTAACTGCATTTTATTAGATATTTTAAAATATTTGTGTTGAACTGGTTTATTTGGTTGAAAGTAATCGATGAATGGTTTTATTTTTCTACCATATTGCTGTGATATGCATTTAATAATAAATGAGATCCGTAATTAGTAGTATCTGTAATTTAAGCGGGGGCGCCGTTTTATCTCGGTGGCCTGTTGACGTAAAAAGTTTAGTTCTCGAAATCGGATTTAAGAAGTATTCCATAATTCTTTAAACTTCCTAAACCATTTTTTCCTAAAAATTTTTGTTTTGCAAAGCATTTATGAGAATGTTGTGTACTAATTTTGTGAATTTTCATTTACAAGTAAGACTTTATTAGTATAATATAATTCAACATTTTAAAAGTATTAAGTAAACCCATTAGCTTGTGAAAATCGCAGGTTTCAGCAGAGAATAGACTTGCTTCCAACCCGCGGAAATCGCGGGATAAGCAGTCAGAGGGTTAAAGTTTCATATAATAATATTTTTTTGTAATTTGTATATTTTTTTCAATATTTTTTAAATGAAAGAAAACTTGTGGATTTACGCGATATTTTTGTGTGAATAAAGAAATTTATAATTTTCAATGGCTAAGTAATTCAGCTACCGTTTTAATGTAAAATATTCATTGAAAGGCACGAAAATGAACTTAAATTTCAGTGGTAAGTTTCAGGCCTTTTTATACGATCCAGTTACTACAAGTGTACTCTTCTGCTGCGACTTAAAATATACATCTCGTTATATAAGCTAACATTTAAGTTTCTTTCACGTATGTTAACATTTTCTGGAATTCGTGTGGATACAGGTGAAGGATAAATACTGCATTTCTATATTTTCTACATTGATTTTTAACGTAGGACTACGTTTGGGGTCTCAGGAAGGAATTTAATTCACACGCTAAAACGCCACAAAAAACGTTGTGTGGGAGATCCTCTATATCTCACTTACTACATATGTTAAAAACATAACTAATGTCTTATTTTAGAGATAAAGGGTAACAGCAGAAGTTACAAAAAATAAAAAAATGAAAATCGGGAAATAGTCACGCGAGTAAAGTAGTCCAACACCTTTAACATCAGCGGCTGTTTGAAAAAGACAGCTTCCCTTCTTTTTTTAAAATTTTTTGTTGGATTTAATTTTGAAATATTGCAACTGCTTTTTGAATTTTGAATTTTTCTTGTCGAGCTAATCATTTCTGTCAATAATTAATATTTTTATTCCTTTACAATTTACATAGTATATTTATTTCAATTTTCTTGTCATTTCAGGTAAGTTTTGTATTTGCTGATGTTGTGGATCCTATTTGTAAGTTAATTTTTGGTCTGTATATGGTGTCTGTATGTGCAAATATTTTAATATTACAAACGGTTGGTCTTTCAAGTATGTATATTTCATGAATGTCACCAATTTCTTCCGCGTTTGGTGAACTATTATTAAAAGACAACACATATTTCAGCTTATGGAGATTTTAAAGACAAATGTGCTTTTTGTAGATGTTCGCAAAATGCCGGAATTTCATACATTCTGGTAACTAATTATTGTCACAAGCAGAGATAACTTCGGGAAATGTCAGTCAGTTTCTAATTAATTGATGTCGCTAGAAAATGGCGGTGGTTTTCATGTATCTGTCACACGCCTTGACCGATTAGTACGTGTGTAGGAAAATCTGCCGCCATTTCATCCGAGTTTCCGAGTAATTTTCATTGTGAGAATTGATGATCCTGTTTGAATATTTCCAGGGTTCGTACGCGTCCTTACAAGTCCTTAAAAGTCCTTACTTTTACATTTAGTCCTTACAAATCCTTATTTTTATGTCCCATTTTTAAAAAGTCCTTACTTTTTGCCACCTCAGCTAGAGCAAAATACATGCAGTATTTAGAAAGTGAAAGATCCAAAGAAAAGTTTGAAACAAAACAACTGAAACGAAAAGCTCTAGGAGGAAATAGATTTTTTTAAAACAAAAGAAAATGTTCAAAACCAAATACACCAAACAAATGGGGAAGCAAATGATTTAGCTAATGAGGTTGAAAAGTCAAAGGACATAAATTTATTTATTCAATCGCATGAACTAAGAAAAACAATTATTGAAAAGAAATTAAAATAAATACCTTGGGTGTAAAATTGAATGAAAAAAGTTTGGAATTAAAAAATATTTAATTTGATTACCAGTTTCATGGTTTTTTTCATCAATTTATTAACTCATATTTTTAAGAATTTTTGTTGTGTTAAATTTGTAATGTATCTTCTATCTATATTTTATATTATACTTTATCATCTAACAGGTTGAATTTGCAAAAATGACATTTTATTTAAAAATGCGTGCGACAATTCGTTAAGTTTATTCAATTTAGAGGTCCTTATTTTTTGGTTTTGTAAGTCCTTAAAAGTCCTTGATAGTCCTTTAAGGAAATGTGTATGAACCCTGATTTCATTCAAAAGAACAATCTGTACTTAACCCTTTAACTGCGGGTGTTGTTTATAAACCAGATATGTAAGAACGTACCCGAACGTTCCCGTCATCCCCCCCTCCCCTTTAACAGTGTCATTTCTCCTCCTTGAGTCGTAGAGTTCGGTGTTTGGAGAAGTTCCGCTATTTGATGAAAAATCCGGAACTGACTAACACGACCGAGGAACTATTTGTATATTGTCGTCTTACTTTTTATTGTTCGTCATTTTTTCGAAGCGCTTTGCAGGTTTCGTAATCACACGAAACCAAGTAAACGGATGGAAAATACAAAAATGCACTTCAAATAGGGGGAACTAGGGAGACTTGACCCTACGTGATTTTCTCAGCTTGTGAGATTATTGGTAATTTTCGTGTGCCATTTTTATTTGACCTTTGGTCACAGGGTCATTTTGAGGGGATTTTAATTCCAATCTTAGAAGCCATCGTAATGGTATCTAGGTAAATAGAGCCAGGTAAATAGAGCTAGGTAATGGGAGCCCAAAAGTAAACTTTCACTTTTTCATTCCTCAGTGGATAGGAAGTTTACTATTGAAGATGTGATGAATTAAAATATTTCTGAGTTTTAAGTATATTTCTAGCTTTAATTTGATATATGGCATTATGCGGTATTTTAATTCTAAGTGGTTTAATTTTTAGATTATTTAGAAAAAGTCAAGTTAGTGAGACTTGACCCTATCAAAAGCTATTGCGGCTTCGATGTTGTAGCCGACCGAAGCACATTTTGTGGTTGGGATCAGTTTTCTGCTGCGTGGAGTTTGTAGGCAATATGGCATCTCAAATATAGAGGATAATTATTTAAAAATTGTTTGTTAGTAATTATTTAATGAATAAAAATTCTTTTTAATGTTATAGTTTCAAATAATGCAAATAATTATTTTAGTAAGAATTTTAACAAGAATTGAAATATATTTGTTTTATGATTAAATGAGATATCAGTTTAGCATAAGTACATTTACTCTCCTTAAAAATAAGTCTTTTTATGATGGTAAAAATTCAAATATTCGAGAAATACAAGAAAAAGTAAAAGTAGGGTCAAGCCTCCCTAGTTTCTCCTACATTTGAAACTATTATACTCCCAGGACAGACGGATTTTCAGCGTAATATTCTAGAGAAGCGGCTCTCAAACTTTTTTTTTCTGGCCGTATCCCGTGATTATTCTTTTTATTTTTGAGTATCGCCTACTGTCTATCCCCCTCGAGAACTTTGCTGGTCAAGTTGTCTCGTTGAGGGCGGTCACTATAGAAACAGATTATAGTGGGAGGAATCCATTTCGAATAGCTAGAAGTTCACGAATGATGTACTCTTTCTACCGCTGCAAACTGGCGCTAAGAATAAAATAAAACCCCGACTTCCGTCGGATTCCTCCTATTCGAAATGGAACTTCCCAAACATAACCAGTTGCTATAGCAACCGCCGTCATCGACACAACTTGACGAGCAGAGTTTTCGTGGCCGACAGATAGAACTCTCATACCCTCAACCATCCCTTCACACGAAGAATTTATCAATAATGTTGAGAGGTTAGATTTGCTTAAGAATCAAATGGTTTGAATTAATTTAATAACATTTGTAAGATTTATTTTTGATTTTGTAATTTATTCCATTTTTTATGTAATAGTATAAGTTCCATGTTAGGCGATATTTTATTGGCACTCCGTATGTATAGGTTCTCTGCTTTGCGGTGGTGATAGCGAATCACTATACAGAGAATCATCATTCAAATTTATAGAACTTTTATCAGGATCTCTGATGAATCTGACATTTATCGCATGCTTTCTAGTGTTTTTAAATCAAATTGTTTACAACTTTTAAATGCATGACCTGATTTATTTCGCTTTTTTACGCTCGACTATAAATAATTTTTATTCATTATTTTTAATAAATCATTCATTTTTTTTTTTTAAATCAACACCAAATATACTGCAGCAAAAATGAGTTCTTCCAAAACATGCAAGATCGTATGAATAATTTATTTTCACGTGTTTATTCCTGTTCTTTTCATTAATAATAAAAACTGAAGAAATATGTGTTTTCTTGAATTCACATATTATCTAAAAATTAAAAAATGTCCCGTTTTGAGGGGAAAAAATAAATGGCTACTTTAGTGATGCATGTCCCATGCAACGCGTTGTCCTTTTACGCGGGACGTATCTCCCTGTTTGTACGAGTCCACAGTATTTCCATAAGGGTGCGTAGCGTCATGAAAAGTGCTTAAAAAGTGCTTGAATTTGAAAACCATTTTTAAGCACCTTAAAAGTGCTTAATTTTGAAAACAGGTCCTTAAAAAGTGTAATTTTTTCAAGAAATGAAAAGAAAACATTATCCTTTCAAAACCTCAGACGTTGGTTACTATGAATCGAAAGCATAGTCATAAAGCTTTGTTTACCGGATGTATCAAGAAATAAAACTGACGAAAGGGAAAAATTCGGGGAAGGAATCCAGGCTGTGATATATCCGGGGTGTCAACACATCTTAAGATAACGCTTATAGTCCAGTTAATGAAAGCCCAAAATGAGGGTGGAAAAACATTAAATCATTTAGTTTTAAATGTCATCCCCCTTTTTTAGTTTTTCTTGAATATCTCGAAAACTATTCAGTTCTCAAGTTACAATTGATGTAACAATTTAAAGAGCTTACAATTCCCTACAAATGCATGCTTTTATTTTTCTTCTAGCTTTAATAGTTTTAAAGATAATTGATCTCAAAACTGATGAATTTGTAAAAAATCGTAATTGTAGTCTAGTCAACGATGGGTTTGGAAAAAAACATTAAATCGTATAGTTTTGAAAATTGGTACACATGTTCGCGAGAGGCTTCTGTTGAACATTCTAAAAGTCTCCGGTCCTGAGTGCAGAGCTCGCGCTGCCATGTTGAATTTCATTGCCCCCCCTTTTTTTTAAATTTTTTTAATATCTCGAAAACTATTCAGTTTTCAAATTACTATTGATTTAAAAAATTAAAGAGCGTGAAATTTCCTACGAATTTACGCATTTATTATTCTTCTAGCTTTTATAGTTTCTGAGATAATGGGTCTCAAAGTTTGTCCCCATCTTGGATTTCAACTCCCTTTTTTAGTCTTTTGTGAATATCTCAAAAACTATTCAATTACATGTAATACAAAAAAATAATGATCGCAAAATTCTCTTCAAATGCATGCTTTTATTTTTCGTCTAGTTTTAATAGTTTTCGAGATATTCAAGAAAAACTAAAAAAAGGGGGATAAAATCCAAGTTGGCGGCAAACTTTGAGACCCATTACATCGTAAACTATTAAAGATAGAAGAAAGATAAAAGCATGTATTTGTAGGGAATTTTGTTCTCTTTAATTCGTTAAATCAATTGTAATTTGAGAACTAAATAGTTTTCGATATATTCAAGAAAAAACTAAAAGGGGGGGGGCTATGAAATCCAAGATGGTAGCGCGAGTTTTAAACTATGATTGAATGTTTTTTTGAAACCCTTCGTTGACTGAACTATTAATGACTTTTTTTTTTCGCTCCCTCTTTCTTCAACAATGAGCACCACCGGCTATTGAAGTACTGGAATGGTTATCCCGAAGGGGCAAATTAACTGGTAATTTGTTAATTTTAAGAAATGTTGAAAAAGGTCACAGATTTTTATTGTTAATCTTATAAAAGTTGTTTTAATTTTTGGAAATGACAGTTTGCATTATCATTTTTTTTTGTCAAACCAAAGAGACATCCTTTATTTTACAATAGAAGACGTTGTGAAAATACAGAAATAAATGTTAAAATTAAAAAATTACATATTTATAATTAAAAAAAATATACATATTTTAAATTTTTCAGTTAAAACTATGCAGTATTATAAAACTGAAAAAACATCCTCTGCGTAGAAAATACGTGGGTCTACGTATGCGTGCATATACAAAGGTGCTTAATTTTTTTTGGATAAGGTGCTTAAAAAGTGCTTAATTTTTACAGCAATTTCTCACTAAGCACCCTGTCCATAAACTTATATTCACTATCTGTATTAGAATCATCCTCCAATTTCGGTAATGCTGAGCGGGGCTTAAAGTAACACCGCGCCTTTTGTGTGTGTCATTATTGAACGAGTAAATCGGATAACTGTATATTACCTCAGCTTTCAGCAATGAAAGAGAAACACGCAATTAAATATTTGTTTAAACAATGAAAACGGTTTGAATTGCGTTGCAACAATTGAAAGTATTGTTGTAAATTATGCCAAAAGAGAAAAGCCCAGAGATTTCTGTAACGCTGGACGGAGGTTTTGTCATTATTGAACGAGCAAATCGGATAATTGTATAAGACTTTCTTAAGCACTGTGATGTGTGATGAGATGAGATGTGATTGAATGTGCATGAGATTTTGTATTATATCTTTCGTGAGTATTGTTTAGCAACGGATTCGGAAACCCTCGGCGCTTTTGCGCATGCGCCGGGCGGAGTCATTTTCAGCAAAATGGGGGGGGGATGAAGAATGGAAGAGTGTTTACATTTTACTGAGCGTGATCTAACAAAGAACTCCGGAAATGCGCTCATATGACTCATTGCCTGACACCCCTTTCCGGTGTAAAATCGTCCAAAAGTGGTGGTCTCGGAATCCGTTGCTGAACAGTAAATCTGTGACAATAAGTTCTGAGATACGGTTTGTGGGTTAAAAGTCTGTCTTAGACGGGCAGAAATCTTCTAGTTTTATGAATAAATTTCAGATTAGCTAATGACTGGGTAGAATGGGGGAGGATAGAGGAGACTCATTAGCCTAAAACATTGGCATGTTAGAGGGTTAAAATCTAACGATAAAATGATTACTCATCATTTTGAGCCAATTAACCAGCGGTTTTTATCGCTTACTTAGACCATTATGCATTGGATTAAATGACTATAATTGAGAATAAAAGACTTCACGGATTAAAATATATAGCCACGAATGTATTCAGATCTATAAATAACTCGCGTGCACAAATGTGCTTAAGTAAACATTTCGATGCTACGTAGTTTATCGTCTGGAATTGTTCTTGTCCTTTTTTTTTCCCCTTTTGTAAAGCTGCAGTCAGCTGCAAGAGAATCGTCGTGTAAACATTGTAGCTTCAAAAGGAAAAAAAAGAAACATTTTAATTATTAAAAAGAAATGCAAGTTTTTGAGTTCTTGAAAAAAAAAAATATCTTCTCATGATTGAAATAAACAGTCTTTTCTGCATAGTTATGCGTGATATGACAGTAATGACCCGAAAAAAAATGTTTAGCCATTTTGTTCTGCTTTGTTTCAGATTTGTAAAAACTATCGAACCGTGGTGTTTTCGATTTTCCCGTTTAACTTCGCTCATTTTATTTTGGTTCCTTTGTTATCTGAATTCTTTTCACTCAGCATCTCATTTTTTTTTAATTCTTAGGAACAGTTCACTCGTGTATAACGTCGTTTTCTGTTTTTTGCCCTTATCTTTTGAAGGTGAAAGCTTTACGTTAATCCCGTTCTGCTTTTGCCATGAGTTCTCTTTATTTGGACGCGATGAAAGGTAGCTGCTTTAATATCTGTTTTCTATACCTTTAAAAGGCAATGTTTGTGTGTGTATATGCGATGTCCAGACGAATCTATCGCACTTACATCCATGAAATTTGGCACACAGGTTGTCGTAATGGTGACTGAATGCACCTCGAAGCCGGAATTTTGAAATTTAATCTAGAAATTTTTTTATTTAATATTTTGTGCTGTTTTGGGTGATTTTTTTGCACTCATTTCTCAATAGCATGGCTTCGAATTATTGTGCTTAAAAACAGTTACACCATCGGAAAGAACAAACGATTTCCGTTCTAATGAAGTTTGTTTCGTACGTTTAACATAATTTACTGAATTTTGAAAATTTTTGGAAAAATAGTCACTTTTATGGTAATTTTTGATAAGGATTTCTTCAAATTCTCGCATCTGACGTTCTAACATCTCTATAATTTTCATTTTTTTCAGTTTATAACTGGAACAATTCTGTCGGATTTAAAACAAGAACGGTTAAAATATCTTTTTTTCGTTTTCTTTAAAATTAATTTTTCCCTTATCAGTGCAAACTGTTTTTTTGCTAGCAAGATTTAACAACGAGTGTTTCTCCAGACGATCCCAGAATGCATTGTTGCAATTTCATTGACTGTTGCGTGATCTTCCTCGCAGCAGGTGACGTCATATGCTTTTATTACAATCCGATTCCTTCCGGCATGTGACGTCATTGCATTCGTGTCATCATCATTCAATAATATATACATTTCAGTTTTGATAAATGTCATTCTCGCAAAGAAAAATAAGCGAGAAAATCAATAATGTGTATCTTTGGTTTGATTTTGATTTCAAAACTTTTCGTGTCATTGTGGGCATTTTCCCCCCCATTTTGCTGAAGTCCTAATTCGACGGGTAACGCTGTGCGCGTACTGCCGTATATAATAAAGTGGAAAAGAGCATTGCACATTTTTTTTTTTAACACTTGAGCATTATTTCTTCCATAATGCTAAAAAATCGTCTGATATGTGTACGTGAATGCAGTGAAACAAAACAGGATGATAAAAAAATGCTCTTTATTTCACGAATATTCCAGAAAAACAAAACGTAGCTCATATGAAAAAAAAAAAAAACCAACTTAGCTGTACTATTTTAAATTAATAACCCAAACCGGTAGCATATCACTAACAAATATCGGTCACAGCACTTTCAATAGCGTTCAGCGTATATTGGATTACTAGCTTGCACTGCGGTCAAAATTCCAACTAATTGATTTGTGGTTTGGGTAACTGGCTTTTGATACCTTTGCCGACATGATGTGACATCACATAGATTTCTCTCGAAAGTTCTTGATATTTCCGCTCCTAGTAGAGATGGGAACATTTTTCTTGTATTTTCTAAGAGCTTCGTTTTGTCGCCAAAGTCGTCAAATTTATCACCAAAGTCTCCAAGTTTATCGCCAAGTCTCCAAGTTTATCGTTAAGGTCGAAGTTTGTTGGCTAGGTAATAGTAATTCTATATAATTCCGTGATCTAGATAATTCCGAAACAGTTTATGTATTTGTGTTGTCTGCGTAATTCTTACATCAACTCTTCTATTTTTTTTTTTTTTCATTGTAGAACCCAAAGTATGCACTTTAGGGGAAAGGAAGTACGGAGCAAAAAATAGAAGAAAAAAAAATAACTGAATTTGTTTATTTTAAAAATAAGAGAATTACGAATTTTTAAACATGACTCTTCCCGTTTTCTTCTTTTAATTGTTTTCATAAACGTAAGCTCCTAAGCGTGTCCAATTTACCGTCACGCAAAATCTAGTATAATCTGTACTTTTTAAGTATTAGAGGATTCGAACTACCTGTGGAATCATATGACTAGAAGACGTTTCATTGCCCACGATTACAGTTGCTTGTGGCATTCAGTCACCACTATAAACCATTATTTAAAGTGTAGAGTTTTTTTAAAAAATCAGTATTCATCTTGGGTAATTTTTCAAATAAATTCTCAGTTTGTAGTTTCAACAATGTTGTTCCTCCTTATATGTAGCAATAAAAGAGATATAGTGCAGACGATAGCTACTGTTCAGCAACGGATTCCGAGATTACCACTTTCGGACGATTTAACACCGGAAAGGGGTGTCGGCAATGAGACATATCAGTGCATTTCCAGAGTTCTTTGTTGAATCACGCTCAGTAAAATGTAAACATCACCCTTCCATTCTTCACTTCCCCCCATTTTGATAAAAGTAACTCTGCACGGCGCATGCGCGGAGGGTTTCCGAATCCGTTGCTAAACAATATCAGTGGTGTTGTGCTACGCCGGAACGCTCAGACCTGGATGGTATTGTTGGAAGGGGGGGGGGAGAGGTAGCTGTGGGACAGAATGGAGCGGGGATAGGAAGGGTAAGCAGGAGATCACTTCACAATAAAATATTTTTTCACATTTAAAAGGTATAAATATTTTATCTAGGTATTGAAATAACTGCCTTTTTTGCTCTGATTTTAACTGCAGCGACGCACGCCCGGCTTTGTCCGCAAGAATGATCATAGGGTGGACTCTTAAATATTATCCAAGATGCTAACTGAATAAAGAAAAGCTTACGTTAACCGTCCGTGGAATATTTTTAAAAATGCCTCTACAAACACTCTAACATTAAAGTTGTATTTATTTATGCATATGTGAGGGAAGAAACGTGTGAGCAAATAAAGAATTGGAGATAAGTTGTTCTGAAAAAAAGCAACACTCACCGACAAAATGTTTCTTCCCGGAGAGTCCAGTTCTCTGGAATAGTTTGTGAACCATTCCTTTGCTGTTTCGTCATGTTTGCGACGAAGTGTCAGTGCCACCTATCAAAACAAAATAACATGGTTTTTTTAAAAAAAAACTGCGTTAAATTCATTATTTTAATTTAGTTATTCCTCAGATTCGTCAGCTACGTATTTCTGCTGTCAAATCAGACTTGTCTGTATAGCCACAGATTTGCGAAAGGTAGAATTTTCGGACATAAAGAACTTTCTCAAAATTTAGACCTGGAGAGGAATTTATTTGCCTTGTGGACAAAATATGTTCTATAAAAAAAGCCAGATTGATGACAAACATTCGATATCTTTTTAGTTGCAAAGCATATCTTATCATGGATAAAAAAGCTAATTTTGAAACTAAATATCTTCACAAAAATCTTTATTTTTAAACCTAAAATCTGTTGCATTTTTCGTTTTTCTTAGAATGTTTCTTTGAGTATCGAGTTTAATGTTTCTTAGAGTTTTATTCGATTAAAAAGTTTGGAAGTGACTACTGGGAAATTTTAAATGTTTATGCTACTCAGAAGAATAATTCTTCGAAAATGTATTTTCTTATTTTTTTAAAAAAAAAATCACTTTGAAGTACTTGTTTCCTCGTCTGTAATTCCTCATTGGTTGTTCGATTTCAAAAAACAAATTTTATTTTTTGCAGCTTTTCTTATAGAGATAAAAAAAATTTTAGACCACAGTGTTTTTTCATGATTCCTGCAATATGGATTTATCTTCCTCTATTTCTCTAGGGAATAAAGAAAGCGAAGAGTGATGTGTGTTCTGAGAAAAACTGATCAATACCTAGTCAGAGCTGAAAAAATTGTGTAACCCAATTCAGTTTTTGATCTTGTTGTTCTGTTAGATGCGCTAGTTTTAAAGTTCACATTTTCTAATAGGCGATTTATTTGTATTTTGATTTGATTTCATAGAATGCAGTGTTTTATTTGTTTTTAATATATTGTTTACAATGGAAAGACGTTTACCTTTTTTTCTGAAGTGAAAACATTTATTAAACAAAATACCATGAATTCGAAAAAGGTTGATAAAACTTGGATGTCTCGTAAGTCCAATATAAAATTCATACCAATTATTGGCAGTTATTTTAGCATGATCTAGTGTTGTTATTGAGAATATGACAATTATACTGATTAATTGTCAGTCGTGTTTGAAAATAAGGTTTTAAATAATGCCCAGGTCTGTTGGAAGTTGTAATTTTCAAGATTGATCAACATTATTTTGATTGCGTTGCTGGTTTTTCCTATTATTCATTTCATTAAACGTTTGCTGTGTTGATTTCCACTGATGGTCATTGGCTTATACCAATTTTGTATTTTATATCAATTTATTTCCAGTTAATTCTTCTCTGAAATAGTGTTGGTCTTGTTTAATCAGTTTATTAATTAGTTATTATCTTATGCTATGCTTATATTCTATTGTTTTAAGTAATCTCGTTTTTATTTATTGAGCTTGAGTTATGTTCTCCCATATATATGTAATAATCGCACCTAATTTTATTTCAAATTCTAATATTTATTTTATAATCTTAATGTATTCCAAAATCACTTTTCTGAAACCCCAGTTTCGTTCTTTTCCCGCGCTGAAGGTATATTAAATCTCTCATTTTGGCATATTTATTACTAAAAAAATTTTTTAATCGTTTCCACGCGCACACAAATTGCGAAATCAAATTGCGAAATCTTTGTCGCCATGCATTTTCCCTAAAACACTTACGTAATATACTAAAAATAGCTATTATTCCCTTCACTTTGATCACATGTCTATCTGTTGAATCCCTATCTGAGAAAAAGCAGGGATCTTCTGTTCACTTTTGGCTTAAAACTTAAACGAAGATGCACGTACATTTCGTCACTCTCCCATAATAAAATGAAAATTAGAATTTAACTCGGCCCGTGTTTTTTATTTAACGACTACAAATACGAATGCATGCCACATATATATTTTTTGAAAAACATTGGAAAATAATTCAAATGAAATTGCTTTCACTTGATTAAAATATAAATAAATGAAAAAAAAAAACCCTTTCTATTAGCGATAATTTTGATTGCCAGAGTAGTAATTTTCATCTGATTGATGAAATTTTTTCTCTACATTTCCATAAAGTTCGTCACATAACTGCACATGTGATCTAACATTCATCTGCACATTGTTTTACGCTGCACTGTAAAGTCGTGTCCTTTTTCATTTACAAATCACTAATTTCAAAACTTAATTGGTGCCACCCATTTGGCGTGTATTGCGTGAGCATGGTTTGACTCAATTAGCGAATCTCACTTCATAATAAGAATTTCCGTATTTAATACGGATACCACCCATTTGGCGTGTATTGCGTGAGCATGGTTTGACTCAACGAATCTCGCTTCATAATAAGAATTTCCGTATTTAATACGGATACCACCCATTTGGCGTGTATTGCGTGAGCATGGTTTGATTCAGCGAATCTCGCTTCATAATAAGAATTTCCGTATTTAATACGGATACCACCCATTTGGCTTGTATTGCGTGAGCATGGTTTGATTCAGCGAATCTCGCTTCATAATAAGAATTTCCGTATTTAATTGGTGCATCTCAATGTATCAGTTCTTGAATGAATCCTCCGTAAAGTAAAAAAAGAAAGATTAATAAAAACAAACTGCGATTCTTGTGATTTTATGCTGGTAATGGTAATGATGTTCGCAAAGTTATATAAATGAAATGGCAATTTTTTATAACTTTTTTTGGGCACTATTCCATAATAATAGCCAACCTTTATGCCGGGATATTTTACGTTAAGAGATTATTATATTTTTAATGCTCCTTTTCTTTATATTAAACCATTTTAAAATAATAGAGTTTCAGATTATGATATTTCTTTCACTCTAAGAAACGCATGTAATGGTTAAATTTTATAAATAATTTCTTTGCTATATTGTAACTTTTTATAAAAAAATAAATACGCACCCCAAATAATTACCCATGATCTTTTCCCCGCGTTTACTGTGTTTAAATAATATACTGATAGTTAAAAAGCTGTGTTTGTTTATATTTCCCCCGGTTGTCAAATCAGTTTACATAATTCACATTCACGAAACATACTAAATTGGCTTCAAAATATCGAAGTTTAATAAGCGGCTTTAGTCCCCTCAATACATGCATTAGACTGCGCGATATGGTCTATACATAATAATCCGGTAATCTCCTCCCCTATCTGTCTGTGTTACTCGTAATACGTTCCATCCCTCATTTCATGGTCCAAGCCCATTCCGCAGACTATTTCGGTGAGATTGGACGTGTATAATAGACTGCAGTTTGGCGAATCGCATGTTATATGACCGTAATTCAGTGCCCGCTCATACAAATATTGAAAAGGGGCCTGCCCAATTATTGCGATTTCCCTCCGAGGATCAAGAGCGACTAATTAGATTTATATTTCCACTGTCTTTTCCGCCTCCAAAGTTGTCTCTGTGGAACGGTAGACTATAACAACGCTGCGTTTGTGCCCGGGGGTGAGATGTGGGCAGGAGCTTTAACTTTCAGGAATAACCTTGCAATTTGTTGCGATATCCCTCCTCTATGTATTGCACCAGCCCTTTGGCTTTTCCCATGAGTTGAACCGCTTCCCATTTCTGAGATATTCTGCGATATGCGATTGGAAATCCTTATAAGCTTAGAGTTGGAGTGCTTTGCAATAGATTTTGTAATCCTTTTATTGGTTTGTTATGCCGTTTCTTGAATATCTTTGTATAAGAGAAATATTTCATTGACGTGGAATTTAAGTGCGTTTAAAGTCTAGATAAGTTTTGAGGCACCATGGATAGTTGTTTAAAAAATTGGTAATTGTCTAAATCTGAGAGGAATCTTTTTTCTTCTTGTCTGTCTCTTAAGTGTTAATTTTCTTAATACTCATAATTCGTCGCACCAAGT